>CM024643.1:5365888-5453647 GCA_014182715.1 Eucalyptus cloeziana
TATATAAACCGCCTTCGAATCTCTGGCCAATCCACCCTTTTACTTTCAAATTTTCTTTTCCGGCTCTATCTCCCTCTATTTTTCTCTGTGTTGCGTAGAGGAGGGAAATGGAGGCTCCAGAACTTCATTGACACCTTGAAGCACGAGGTGATCGCTTCCCTATAGCTTCCATCTCCATGGCATCTCTCTTTTCGCTAGATCATCAGTCATCTGCACGTTTTAGATTTTGACATCGTTCGCCTGGCAAAAGAAGTGATCGTCGTTTTCGTTTCCTGAATGACGAGCGAGCAAGCCCTCTTTTAAGCTGATGAACATGAGCTTTTGATCGTCTTATCTCGGTCTATGTATATATGCATGAGATTATGCAGTCCATCTTGACTGCTTCTTTTGTAGGAAAATGCAGATTATTTCTCATATACGTATACCATGAGACGGGTAGCACTAGGTTTTGTCCACCCGACCACCCGTAAAATTATTTCATATGACATCTTATTGTGCATTTTGCGATCGCGAAATGATTTTTTTTTTCTTTTTTTGGAGAGTTATTGTATAGGTTATGAAGCGAAGATGAACATGGTTTTTTTTTTTTTAATTTCTTTTCATGGTTGGAGAATTAGCTTGGTGTTAACCATATTACAGAAGATCTTACCAAGTGTCTGTGAATTTGATAGTTATTTCTCCTCTTTGAGAGTTGACATTTCGCATCTACATTTTTACCATCTGTCTAGGGTATCATGGATGGAGAGTATGAGGAGAGCAGCAGATCACAAAGTTCAAATTTTCCAAATCTCATGATGAATCTCATCGACAATTTCCTGAGTGACGGTGACAACAGCATGATGAGAGAGCTAGCTCGACCTTCTGTAAACTTCAATTTTCTTGACTTCGACGGTTGCGTGCTCTAAGTTTTTATTCTTTTCTGGCTTCTCGGTCGCTGATAATCGGTGGGTGATTTTGATGATTATTTTCAGGAGTGCAAGGAGCGTGGATTATACTAAAGTCACTATTGCCGCTCATCTGATCAAAGGAGGTGGCAACAGGTAGATAAACAATTTACTTTAATTTCCAGAACGGGTAACTGTTCGATTTTATTGGTATGTTATACGTGAAATTTTCTTAAAATTAATTTCTTGACATGAAATACTCAACATCTTCAAGAGTAGAACATTTCCAGCACTCGTGTTCGAAAGTTTCCCCTTTTAGTCTCATTCTTAGCATGCTGCATTAGCAAAGATGAATCCTGTTTGAATTATGCGCTTGCAAGAAGGCTGATCAGTGGCCCGAGTCTGTGTTTGTTGGAAAAACCAGATGACGGTAGATTTCCGTATCCAATATTTAGGTTTTGTTCGGCTGTGGCTCGTGTGGCAACTGTCTAGTACATTCCAATGGGACTAGCGCATGAAGAAATTTGAGCAGGAGCGTTTTGAGCCTTGTGATTTGATCTGCCTTATTGTTTGGAAACATTAGCCAACGACATAACTCCCAACTAAGTGGTGTATGCAGTACATTACTGTCAAGTCTGTTGTAATGCATAAAATGTGCATACGATAACACGTAAATAGGCTGCAATTTTTGTCCACTTTTGAATTATATCATTGGCCTAGTTCCATATTAATTGAAAGCCACATTCCGATGCTTTTGGATAGCTACTTCTGTGCCATGGCCAAATTATGTAAATACGGACATATAACGTATATGAGATATACCCATGGCCAAACAAAGGGAAAACATTGAAATTGCCGCTTTAAACTGAGTTTGATTGCATGCAAATTCGGCCAAATTTACCGAGATATGGTTTGAAGAATGATATAAAGATATGATTAGTTCTTTGTTGGAGGCTTCGGACTGAAATCAATCATACTCATTTTGATATCTATTTTTCTGAGTTGTTAATGACAAGTTATTTCCTGAATGACGCCTCATTTACTACAAAAATGACTTGTATTCCTGTGCTCGTTGCTTGTGTTGTAGCCTTGGTGGTTGCCGGGTTGTTGCAGCAGCTCGTGCTCTTATAAATGGCAGCCTTAATCAGGACAAGCAAAGGTAGAAATTGGCATTTTCTTTGCATCCATGATTTCAGAACCCTTATAACAGTATGTGCACAATTATATATGAGGATATGTTTTGTTCAACAATTTATAGGCATCTTGTCAAATGTATAGACAAGCTTTTAAATATCTGTCATTAGTTTTCTCGTATCTGCATAACCATATATGTAGACTAACCTACTAAAGCTATAAGTTTATTGCTTGCATTCCTTATTTTACGGTTGTTCATTTTAATGCCTAGTGATCAACATCATTAGTCATTCAAAGCATTCTCTTTTGATAGCATGAACTGTCATTGCTGTCTCCTTGATTGATGAAAGGGTATTTAGATTAGAATCATACACAGACTTCTCCAAGAACATGGAGCAATAGTTTAGTCAATGCGTAGCGTGAAGTGCAGTTGAACCAACGTGCTCGAAAAGTTTAAAAGCATTTGCTAAGATTCTAAAAAAGTGCACCAGTTTTTACCTAGCACTACTATGCACTAACAGTCGTGTTATTAGCGCATGGTTTTCTTGGAAGTTCCAGAAGGTGTTAGGTGATATTACTAGATTGCTCGCTTGATCTTGGTTCAGCGCTTGTCTGTTGAGTGACTGGCTCTAGGTCTCTCAGGCTTGGATCTGGCTGTGGTGCTAACTTTTAACTTCTGGCTTTAGCCATAACTTTGATCAAAGATACATCATGCAAAAAGTTATCTATGATGCCCGTGGCTTCAATAATTTGCTGTTATATTCATTTACATCGAAATAGCAATTTCTCTTCCTTAGAAATACAATATTGGTGATCTGCATCCAATGAAGATTTGAAAAGCAATTTACTGACATGAAATCTTGCTTTGAACATGAGAAGC
This sequence comes from Eucalyptus cloeziana, assembly GCA_014182715.1. Classification (NCBI taxonomy): domain Eukaryota; kingdom Viridiplantae; phylum Streptophyta; class Magnoliopsida; order Myrtales; family Myrtaceae; genus Eucalyptus; species Eucalyptus cloeziana. Next base: position 5,368,787 of record CM024643.1, read on the forward strand.
TTATTTACCTGTGCATCTAATTTAACCTAACAATGCTTATGGTTCTTGCTGAGTTGCTGACTATGTGAACATATGGTCTATTTGACACTTGTGTCTCTGTGGTTCTCTTCTAGTTGCGAGACATCGTATGAATGGGTGGTGAATGAGTACTACCAGTTTCGTGACAAACTGAGAACCCTATGTCAGGTACTGCCTTATCAGATGAAATCTGCTTATGCTTCTCTTGAAAGACCCGAAGTATTCGCAATTCTTCATGGTTTCGCCAAGAACTCTTTATGCTTCATGAATTAGGATATTGAAGGCTTTGAAATTATCAAAGGAATGAATGTTAAGCCGAACAAGGCCATCGATTAATCTGCAGAAGTACTTAGAAAATGTTAGTTGGGACTCAAAACATCCTGATACTGAGCAATTCCCAAAGACGAACAAGAAAGAGAATATTGCTATCGGATATGAGATGAGCTTCACATCTTAGGGAAGCAAATATGAGGTTGTCATACAGTCTTTTTACTTTTTGCAAATAGCGTTACTTGCGAATAAAGTGTGGAACTCACAATGGAGATGCTTGTCTATGGTTAGGCTCTAATCAGAGTCTCATGCTGCCACGCGTTATCATGTTGCAGCAGTATCCATTAGTAGTGCCCTTATTTTGGTCGAACTAATTGAGGATGCATCTTCTCTCCGTGGAAATGGACGTACAAACTGATCGGGCTCATCAAAGTATTATGGCGTTTAGAATGAACAAATTCTAAGTTTCAGCTATTCGTCTTTATCCTATGCACATCATCCACAGATTTCATTTTGATGGTAAATATGATTCATTTGCTGCTCTGGCTACATTACTGATCCGACTGTCGATTCGTTTCCTGCAGATGGAGAGGGCAATCGCCCACAGCGAGTCCAGAAGGAGAGGATAAAAGCTATTGGTGTTTCGCTCAGTTGAGTATGCAGATGAGAAGATTTCATCCGTCCATGGGAAAGTTGTTTATGAAGTTCCTGCTATGTATCAATTAGTAGAGACCAAGTGCTTTCTTTTGGCTTTTGGACCATTCACCTAAGTATTTTGTATGTTTTTTTTAAGTGCATGAATAGTAGTTGAACCTGGGATGATAACTTTTCAAATTTCCTTGCTAAAAGCATATCTGTGCCAGTTTCATCAATTTCTATGCTTGTTGAGGTTCTTGATTTAGGAATCACTTGATGAATTGATTCCTAGTACTGGATGATCAACCATGTATTGAATCTAATGAGAAAATCCTGCTTGAGTGCCCACCATTGCGCATGTTCACAAGGAAAACGAGTGTTTTGTGTCAGTACACATGCCTCCTTAACCTCTGTAGGGCCAAATAGGGTATAGCTACCCCTAAGGTGGTGCTTACCAATGAATGCTAGCTGCAAAATTACTATGCTAGCATTAGTGTGGCTTATGTATGAATGCTCTTATTTTATTGGCAAACCTTTATTGGGCTTTTTGTTGCAAAAGAAGAAGATTTTGCTGATTGGAAAGTGCTAAATGGAATTGGAGTTCCTGCATGAACATGACAACTGGGTCGTTGAAGTATAGCATTCAAGTTCCTGCATGAACATGAGGATAAAGTGATTTCATAAGTTGACTACCATTTGATTATCCAATGATAGGTTCCTTTTCCTTTGCATTTTTGGGTGTCAGAGATTATTTTACCTCATAAGGGTCAGGCTCATCTTTTGCATGAATAAGCTGCATAACATCTTCTGCTCTTTTCTGTTGCTTGCAGGGTGAATTTTACGTTAAAGAGTGATACTAATCTATTCGAAATTGTGAAATGTAAAACAAGCGTTTCCACTATTGAGGTATTGAATTGGTTCTTTGTGAAGCATTCTATGTCCTTTTAAGTGCTTAGCCTTATATTTACAATCAAAAGTTGTTTCCTGGTAATGCCTGTTCAGTTGAGCCCAGATGGGAAGCAATTTTCTCTTACATCACCGGATCGTAGGATCAGAGTTTTTTGGTTTAAGTCTGGCAAACTGAGATGTGTTTATGATGCGTCTCTTGAGGTAATTTCTCCTTTCTGAATGCACTTGCAATGCAGTCTACTTTTCATTTGAGATGTGATATTGTTTTCATTTGTCAATCTGGTTGCCCAGGATCTTCAGAGAAGTAATGTCGCTCTATATCAATTGGAAGCTGTTGATTTTGGGAGAAGGATGGCTGTTGAGAAAGAAATAGAGAAAACAGAAAACGTACCGCAACCAAATGCAGTCTTTGATGAAAGTTCAAACTTTCTTTTGTATGCAACACTACTTGGTATAAAAGCGAGAAGCTAATAACTTGTCTTCTTCATTTTTCTTTATCGGAAAGTAACTCTATCTTTGGCCATGGGTGTTTTGACCGTTCAATTTATTTTTCCTTCCTTTGTTCTTAATTGTAGGTGGTTAATTTACACACCAATAAAGTTGCCAGAATACTTGGAAAAGTTGAGAACAATGACAGATTCTTGAGAATTGCCGTGTATCAAGCGGATGGAAACAGCAAAAAAATGAAAAAAATCCCTGCTTCCGCCGCAAATGCAAATGATAACAAGGAGCCACTAATGGATCCTGCACTTTTATGCTGTGCATTCAAGAAACATAGAATCTATTTATTCAGGTATCATTCTATTGCAGTAGTTAGTCATTTTTTGGGCAAATGCATTTGGAGCTTGATTCCCAACCTTTAGCATGTCTTTATTATCTAATGTCCTGGTATGTCTTAGATGATCAAGTTCTGCGGCATTGCCTAACAGTGTTTTCGAACTCATTTTAGCATCATCAGATATACTGCTATAACCCTATGGCACAACATGTTACTTTATTTGTGAGAAGTTTGCTTCTAGACTAGTTTTTGTTTGGATAAGTTGTTAGTTCCCTTTCCATTTGATTATAGTCGGAGAGAACCTGAGGAACCTGAAGATGCAACAAAGGGGAGGGATGTGTTCAATGAGAAGCCTCCTCCCGATGAGCTTCTGGCTGTATCTGATATAGGAAAATCGGTTACTACTTCACTTCCCGACAATGTGGTGAGTTTCTTCCTCCGTTATTGTGCTTGACATTGTAGAGTAGATTGTTCCTGTAAAGATCAACTAGATAAAGGACATTATTGTGGATCATTCTAAATAGCAGATTTTTTCTCTCCTTTTTCCTCCAGTTCTCTTCCTACTTTTTATTTGTCAACTCAGAGGGAAGCGTGTGGAGAAGGAGAAGGCTGCAATGTCGATAAAACAGAGAAAAATTTCTCGTCCTTCTGTGAGAGTGAGTCTGTAGAAATGTTAGTCTGGAGCACATTAAACTGGGGGTCTAAAGTGGTGAAATGATCTTGAAATTTGATTTGTGGCCCTGTCGAAGTGAGACAACAGTGAGCTGTAAAATCTATTCTGAATTTTGAAATAGTTCATCACACCATGTATAAATTAAATAAAGTTTTTCAAAGTTTTGTTGCAACAGTGAGCTGTAAAATCTATTCTGAAATTTGAAATAGTTCATCACACCATGTATAAATTAAATAATGGTTTTCAATGTTTTGTCGCAAACACATAAGCGGCACCATAAAAGTTGTTCTAGCTCTTCATTTTCCATTGTGGTCCATTTCCTCTCCCAGAGAGCAAGATACAAGTATCTTCGTTCCACATAACTTCCTGTTTTATGTTCTTTTGAATTTTGTCATTTTCCTGGATCATGATGCAAAATACTTTTGCTATTGTTCATAAGCCTCTTCAGCAACCTCCACTTGTATCCATTCTATAAGTGCTTTGCATGGTTAGTTTTTGACATTCACTTGTGTGCTTGTTTGCTGGATTCTTCATACAACAATGGGCGACATTCATATGCGGCTGTACCCAGAGGAGTGTCCAAAAACTGTGGAGAACTTTACCACTCACTGCAGAAACGGCTACTATGATAATCTTATCTTTCATCGGGTTATTAAAGGCTTCATGATACAGACAGGTGACCCTTTGGGAGATGGCACCGGAGGACAATCAATTTGGGGAAGGGAGTTTGAGGACGAATTCCACAAAAGGTGATTTTACTTATCATCAATATAATATGAGATGTATCTTTGAAGCAAAAGAAGGATGTACTCTTGCTTTTGTGCCTCCCCTAAAATTATGTTTTCTCGGTCTGAGATTGCTAATGCAAATATAAAGCAGGTTGTGGAAGTAATAGTCTCGGTTTGGGGATGAAGTGTCTAGCCAGTTCATGATAAAAATATCGTAAACAGCTAAGGAATTGTAAACTCTTTTGACTTTATTCATAGCATCAGAAGGCTGAGAAAGTCTACTCAAAGATTATAAAGATTGAGGATAGGAATGTTCATCTTTCCTTGGAAATTACGTTCTCCTCGACTGCTCGCTGAAGTTCTGTTTTGACTTACTAGCACGTGTCTGAGTCTCTGAATTTGCAATTTTTGATTCAATATATTTAGGTACTCTAGTTTGCTGCCAATACTCCCATTTCATTTGTTTTAGCAAAATTAGCTCATGAGGTACTTTAATTTGGCTATCAATGCTCTCCCATAATAGTAGTATTTTTCTTTTATTGGGTATAAATTTGTCAGTCTCTTAATTGCTTTTTATTATGTACTTGCATCTGTTTTTTCCTCTCGGGATACTGTTCTAATTGCTTTTTTTGTGTAAGATGGTTTTGCCAGAAGAAATCTGACCTTGAATTGCACATTCTGTTGCTGCAGTTTGAGGCATGACAGGCCTTTCACGGTGTCAATGGAAAATGCAGGCCCCAACACCAATGGTCCTCAGTTTTTTATCACCAGTGGCCACACCATGGTTAGATAACAAGCACACTGTTTTTGGTAGAGTTGCCAAGGGAATGGATGTTGTACAGGTAATAAGATCTTAGTTTCCTGTTGCGAAGGCATGCATGATAGTGGTTGACGTCGCAATGGATGACTGAATTTGGTGCAACACAGTAGTTTCCTTGATGGGATGTGATAATGCTGTCATTGCTTGAGCTTTGGGCTATTAGTTTCTGGAGGAACTGGTAGCGTCCTACTCTGGTCAAGAACTTCTCGATCACTGATTTCTTTATCTGTTTGAATAGGATGTTTGGATAAGTTTCTGACAGATTGAGAAAAACTTGAAACCCTTACCATGTTGGTACAGGGGATAGAGAAGGTGAAAGTGGACAGGGCTGACAAACCGTTTCAAGATGTTAAAATCCTAAATGTGACTGTCCCAAAGTCTTGAATATGGTTGATTTATCAGTGGATTTTTGGAGAATGGACGGTTCTGCCCTCCGACATGATATCAGTGGAACACTCCGATTCCCTCTGGCCCTTGTTGTCTGAAGTTGATTCTGAGAGGAAATGGTGGACAAATGAAATCCTCGGAGATGAAGAAAGATAATGAAACAGGGACTAACTAGTGCTTCGGATTTTATCATTGTGATTTTGAATTCATTTTTATGGGTTCATACCCAACCTCATGCATCGTTCTCTTGCTAGGCTTGAACTTGATTTGCCAAGGAAAGGGAAAAGATTAGCTCCAGGCCCGGCATTTGTGGATCAACCTAACGACAGAAGTGTAATTGTCTGTTCATTCGTTTTTATTTTTGATGTTGTGTTGTCATAATATCTCTAAAAAACCTGAAAAATAAGAAAGAGAAGGCCCACGTTTTCTCTTTGCAAATAATGCCGCGACCAATTTAGTGGAGCCAAACTCCTGGGATGAGGGGAGGTGAGCGTTCCCTTGATCCACTAGATCCTTTGCTAAAATCATATTTGGAAATTTCAGCACCATTACGGAGTCATTAATTGCTGCTTAAAGCCTTAAACTGATGTTTGCTTATGTTATATCTCACCGCCATGATGCATCTTTCTGATGTTTGAAAGTGTTGGGCTATGTTTACTCGTACTTGCTAATCTGGTTTAGCAGAGAATTGAGGTCATTTATCTTCGTCCTCTTGCGGTTTTTACTTGCAAACTGATTTGGGCCGGAAGATGTTTTGATCAAAACTGCAAAACAAAGCTTCTAACCAAGGCCTTGTCTTCTTACGTCTGTAACTGTAATAACTTCATTTTTCTTGACATGGGCAGATTGAGCTTGATCTGGGGAAAAAATGGAAAAGACAGGCTCAATGCTCATTGATTAGGATAGTAAAATTAAAATACTTAAAAACGTTCACCGTTTCTCCAAGATCACGTTTGATCACTCAATCGGTGCTACACGTTAGACATTTTGCAGCTGATTTGATTAAGATTCAATGTGGACAAATTTCTTGAATATTTTGAGGAGGGAAGGAGTCACTTAATTTGGTCAATTGGAGCCATTCTGAATGGATTCTAGAATTTGTCTACGATTTCACGTCGTTAGAAACTGGATATATATAAATTCACCTTGCAATTTTCCTTTATTGCCAAATAAATTTCTGATTAGTGAGAAGTTCTCAATTTATTAAGCGAGGCCCAAGTTTGTTTGGTCAGAGCCTAAAAACCCTAAGCCCATTTTGACTAACACATTGACTGTTTCAACAGTGATGAATAGCAAGAAGTTCTTTGATCGTTTCGGCTTAAATTCAAATATGAGAAGGCAACAATCTCAAGCAGGTTATGGAGACGGCAACAAGCCGTCCCTAAATTTTCTTTTAGGGATGGCTCCAGCAATAGCCCCGGCGATGGGCTTCACAAACCTGTTTGGGGATGTCTTTTTCAGATTTAGGGACGGTTTTGTTGCTTAACCATTTAGTGTTTTTCAACTTTAGGGATGGTTTTGTCACTCAACCACTAGTTTCCATTTGTAGTGTCCCCTATTTATTTGCTATGATAAGAGAGCAACTCCTTCATTTGTGTTATATCGTCTCATTACAATACTTTTCTAATGACGGTTCACTTAGAAAAATGACGTACTTACCAATATGGGATGCCTTAGGTGATGACTTAATTCCGCACCTACTTTAAGATTATTCTTTAGCCTTTTTCTTTATTTTTCTCGGAAAACTTCCTAACTAGCTTATTCCCTCCAAACATATTAAGTCTATTCACTAGAGCTCTGTGTCAAAAGAGATGGTTTAAGGTAATAAAGATAAGAGGAGAGAGAATGAAAGCTTTCAGTTGACCTCCTCTGGCATTCCATTGGTCATGTCATGAACAAAAAATTCACTCGCTACAATTAAAAAAGGTGGGTTTTTACTTTCAGTACGTAGAAACCTAATTAAAGTTGGGTATTTTTGTCAAGCAAATTGCATATTCTCAATCCCACGATGAATTTCTTGCCTTTATTTTTCTCGGGAAAATTCCTAACCAGCTTATCCCCTCCAAACATGTTAAGTTTATCCACTAGAGCTCCCTGTCAAAAGAGATGGTTTAAGGTAATAAAGATAAGAGGAGAGAGAAAAAAAGAAGAGGAAAGAAAGCTTTTATAGTGGGCTATTAAACCAAGTTGACCTCCTCTGGCCTTTCATTGGTCATGTCATGAACAGAAAATTCACTTGCTACAACTAAAAAGGTGGGTTTTCACTTTCCAAGACATGCAAACCTAATTAAAGCTGGGTATTTTTGTCAAGCAAATTGCACCTTCTCAACCTCACGATGAATTTCTTGCCTTTATTTTTCTCGGGAAAATTCCTAACCAACTTATCCTCTCCAAACATGTTAAGTCTATCCGCTAGAGCTCCCGGTCAAAAGAGATGGTTTAAGGTAATAAATATAAGAGGAGAGAAAAAAAGAAGAGGAAAGAAAGCTTTTATAGAGGGCTATTAAACCAGTTGACCTTCTATTTGTCATGTCATGAACATAAAATTCTACTATTAAAAAATGTGGGTTTTCACTTTCCAATATGCGGAAACTAATTAAAGCTAGGTATTTTTGTCAGGGCACATTTTCATGAATTTCTTGCCTTTATTTTTTTCCAAGCTTATCCCCTCCAAACATGTTAAGTCTATCCGCTAGAGCTCCTGTCAAAAGAGATGGTTTAAGGTAATAAAGATAAGAGGAGAGAGAAAAAAAGAAGAGGAAAGGCTATTAAACCAGTTGACCTTCTATTTGTCATGTCATGAACATAAAATTCACCGACTACTATTAAAAAATGTGGGTTTTCACTTTCCAATATGCGGAAACCTAATTAAAGCTAGGTATTTTTGTCAGGCAAATTGCACATTCTCAACCTCACGATGAATTTCTTGCCTTTATTTTTCTCGGGAAAATTCCTAAACAGCTTATCCCCTCCAAACATGTTAAGTCTATCCGCTAGAGCTCCCTGTCAAAAGAGATGGTTTAAGGTAATAAAGATAAGAGGAGAGAGAAAAAAGAAGAGGAAAGAAAGCTTTTATAGAGGGCTATTAAACCAGTTGACTATCTCTGGCTTTCTATTGGTCATGTCATGAACATAAAATTCATAGACTACTATTAAAAAAAGCAGGTTTTCACTTTCCAGTACGTGGAAACCTAATTAAAGCTAGGTATTTTTGTCAGGCAAATTGCATCTTTTCAACCCCACGATGAATTTCTTGCATTATCAAGGGATTTTTCAGACGATAATTGCAGCTTCGATCAAAGTGAGGTTGGTCCCCCACTCCAATTCGAGCTGTGCATGAGTTACTAGTAAGTTCCAACCGGCGAAAACATTGAGAAAACATAAGGAGCCATTGGCAGGGCAAGTGCACTCCCAAGTCTCGGTCTCTCTTGCGCAACCAAGGCCGTTACGTATAGCTTCGCTCGAGACGCAGCCACGTCTTGCTAAATTCGGTCGACATCTCGGTTCTTATGCAGATGGGGGTTGTGTGGATGTCCTAAAATGTGCATCTTTTGCCTGCTGAAAGACAGCAGGATCTTGTGTTGGGTCTCCATGTGACCCGAGGGCGGAAATGCGTTCGAGCGCTCCGATATAATCATGTTTATTTAACTTGATATAGGGACTTTCCCTCCCAACCTTCACCCAACCTAATCCACTCTCTGATTCCGATATAATCCAACAGCAAGTTTACTTAACTCGCTTGACAAGGACAAGTACAAACCTACACCCAATCATATTTTACCTAACAAGCATGCTTGTTCCAAGTTTTAAGAGCCCGTAACTTGTAATTGTCGTATAGACTCTTGAAACCACCATGAAACTTAGAACTTAACACAAACAGTGGGCTAATCTTAAATTCTTCTCACTGTCAAAAGTTTGATTTGTTTTGCAGTATTCAGAGGTTTATTCTAATTCGATTACCAATGTAAATTCTGGCTTTCTCTTTGGACAATTGACCACATTTAACTCAGCTGCAAAATCGGATTACATGTCTACTAGCCAACCGTCAATACCCTTCTTGTTTTATAAAAAAAAAGATGGATTAATCAACTGCTCAAAGAGTCTTGATTTAAAATGCTTGCCAAACCCCCAAGTCGACACTCGCTAACGATAACCAATCTAACAAAACAGTTAAATCATCAAAGCTCACAAAACCGAAGCGAACTTTGGGAATGCTTGAACCATCCAGATAATTGAACTTGATTTCTTGATCCATTTGTAAAAGGCGAATGGTTTCTTATCTCTTTACTTTGGAAAATCGTCTTTGCTTTTTATCAATTGCGTTTTCAATGTTGTTTTCATCAACTAGCGAGAATGAATCTCATGATAAAAACTTGCTTGAATTTTTTTTTTTTTTTTAAACGAATGATTTGACGTGTTTGGATAGATTGTTATTTTATGTTTTATATTTTGTACTTTTGTTCAATTTAAATTTTTTATAGACGGACATCGATTTTATTCAATCTTTAGCAACCAAAATTCTCACGATATTAATGTCGATACATAGATTTACAAATATTTTCTTCATGTTGAATGATAATTTAAATCTTAAAGGGAAAGTCAAGAAAAATATCTTATATCTTAGACTAAATTCTCGAATAAGTGAAGGTAGCGCTACTGCTTTCACGGAACTTGGCGCAGCGCAAACCGGCCCCACACGCTCTAGAAACGTGATGGGGCCCACTGAGCCTGGCTTTGTGCTCTTTTCCTTTTCTTAAGACAAAAAGCGAAGAAAGACTGGATTGAATTTCTCGTGCATTCCGTAGAATCCTGTCTAAATGTTAAAATTATAATTAATCAGCACATAAACAATTGATCAGCCTAAGCGTACTCAATTCAAATTAATATAATTTGCATAGTCTGAGTAATAAAAAAAGTTACAGTTTTTTTAATTAATTACTTAACTCAATGTTCTCGAGACACTCGTTAACAAAATCCTTTGAATATTAAAGTAGTCTATGAATTTAATGTTGAATCGGTTCCTTGATATGAAAACGATTTACAACACGGTTTTCGGAGCACATTTGACTCACCTTGCTCCTTCGCTGCGGGGCCAAAACCGGAAACCTAGTAATGTCCATCTTCCTTATATAAACCCCGCCCCAACTCTTTTTAACTTCCTAAATTTCTTTGCCTGCTCCATCTCCTTCTACATCGCTCCGTGTTGTGTGAGGAAAGAAAGGAGGAGGAAAATGGCTCAACAGAGTCTCCAGAACTACATTGACAACTTGAAGAACGAGGTGACCACTTTCATCTCCGTAGCGTCTCTCTTTTCGCTGGATCATAAGTTGTCCGCACGTTATAGATTTTGACGTCGTTTGCCTGGCGAAAGAAGTGGTTGTCCTTTTCGCTTCCTGACCGATGAGCGAGCAAGCCCACTTTTAAGCTGATGAACATGAGCTTCTTGATCGTCTTGTCTCGGTCTATGTATATATGCATGATTATGTAGTCCACCTTGATTGCTTCTTTTGTAGGAAAATGCATATTATTTCTTGTATACCGTTACCATGAGATGAGTAGCACTAGGTTTTGTCCGCCAGACGACCTGTAGAATTATTTTGTATGATATTTTACTGTGTGTTTTGCCGTCGTGAAATGATTATTATTATTATTATTTTTTGGGACGGAGGGTTATTGTATAGGTTATAAAGGGAAGATGAACATGGTTTTTTCTTTTTAGTTTAATTCCTTTTCATGGTTGGAGAGTTAGCTTGGGGTTAATCATATTACGAGAGGATCTTACAAAATGCCCGTGACTTTAATAATTATTTCTTCTTTTTGACATTCGACATTTCGCGTTTCCATTTTTACCATCTGTCTAGGGTATCATGGATGGAGAGTATCAGGAGAGCAGGAGATCACAAAACTCAAGTTGTCCAAATCTCATGATGAATCTCATCGACAATTTCTTGAATGACGGTGACAACACCATGATAGAGCTAGTCGACCTTCTGTAAACTTCAATTTTCTTGACTTCGACAGTCGCGTGCTCTAAGTTTTTATTCTTTTCTAGCTTCTCGGTCGCTGATAATCGGTGGGTGATTTTGATGATTGTTTGCAGGAGTGCAAGGAGCATGAATTATACTAAAGTCACTGTTGCCGCTTATCGGATCAAAGGAGGTGGCAACAGGTAGATAAACAATTTACTTTAATTTCCGAAAAGGGTAACTATTCGATTTTATTGGTATGTTATGCATGAAATTTTTTTGAAATTAATTTCTTGACATGAAATACTCAACATCATCAAGGGTATAACATTTCCAGCACTTGTGTTCGAAAGTTTCCCCTTTTAGTCATATTCTTAGCATGTTGCGTTAGGAAAGATCAATCTTGTTTGAATTATGCACTTGCAAGAAGGCTGATCAATGGCCTGTGTCCGTGTTTATTGGAAAAACCAGATGACGGTAGATTTCCTTATCCGTTATTTAGAATTTGTTTGGCGGTGGCGCGTGTGGCAATTGTCTCGTCCATTCCAATGGGACTAGCGCGTGAAGAATTTTGAGCATGAGCGTTTTCAACCTCGTGATTTGATCCGCATTGTTGTTCAGAAACATTAGTCAATGAGATGACTTCCAACTACATGGTGAATGTGGCGCATTATATACATCAAGCCTATCATGAAGGATCTGTGATGTTGCCAGACTTTCAAGTCTGTTTCAACGCATAAAGTGTGCATACGGCATCACATATATAGGCTTGTCCGCTTTTGAATGTTATTATTGGCCTAGTTCCATACTAATCGGACGCCGCATTCCAATGCTCAATATTTGGAGGGCTACTTCCATGCCATGGCCGTATTATCTAAATACGGACATATAACGTATATGAGATATTCCAACAGCCGAACAAAGCAAAAGCTTTGAAATTGTCGTTTTAAACTTTATGAGTTTGATCACATGCACATGCAAATTTGGCCAAATTTACAGAGATGTAGTTCGAACAATGACATAATGATGATTAGTTCTTTGTCGGATGCTTCAGACTGAAATCGTATTGATTTTGATATCTAATTTTTCGAGTTGTTAATGAATGATATCTCTTTACTACTAATATGACTTGTATACCTGTACTCGTTGCTTGTGTTGTAGCCTTGGTGGTTGCCGGGTTGTTGCAGCAGCTCGTGCTCTTATAAATGCCAGCCTTAATCGGGACAAGCAAAGGTAGAAATTGGCATTTTCTTTGCATTCATGATTTCAGAACCCTTATAACAGTATGTGCACAATTATATCTAAGGATTTGTTTCGTTCAACAAATTATAGCCATCTTGTCAAATGTATAGACAAGCGTTTATATATCTGTTATTAATTTTCTTGTATTTGCATAACCATACAATGTAAATTAACCTCCTAAAAGCTATAAGTTTATTGCTTACGTTCCTTATTTTATGGTTGTGCATTTTAATGCCTAGCGATTAACATCATTAGTCATTCAAAGAATTGTCTTTTAATAGCATGTAACTGTCATTGCTGTCTCCTTGATTGATGAAAGGGTATCTAGGTCAGAATCATACAAAGACTTCTCCAAGAACATAGAACAATAGTTTAGTCAATGCCTCACATGAAGTGCAGTCGAACCGAGTGCATGAAAAGTTTAAGAGCTTTTGCTAAAATTCTAAAGATTTGCACTGGTTTTTACCTAGCACTATTATGCACTAATAGTTGTGCTATTAGCGCATGGTTTTCTCGGAAGTTCCAAATGGTGTCAGGTGACTTTACTAGATTGCTCACTTGATCTTGGTTTAGCGCATGTCTGTTGAGCGACTGTCTCTAGGTCTCTCAGGCTTGGATCTTGCTGTGGTGTTAAATTTTAACTTCTTGGCTTTAGCCATAACTTTGATCAAAGATACATTATGCGAAAAGTTATCTAAGATGCCTGTGTCTAGAGACTTTTGGTGTCTTCAATAGTTTGCTGTTGTATTCATTTACATCAAGACAGCAATTTCTCTTCCTTAAAAATATAGCATCGGTGATCTGCATCCAGTGAAGATTTTGAAAAGCAATATACCAATACGAATATCTGACTTTGAACATGAGAAGCTTATTTACCTTTGCATGTGATTTAACCTAACAATGCTTATGGTTCTTGCTGAGTTGCTGACAATGTGAACTTGTGCCAACCACTGACTGCATGCGATATGAGCTTCTCCATTAGTTTTTGCAATTTTTTAAAAAATGATTGCCTATGTATTTATTGATGGTCAATTTGACACTTATGTCTCTGCGGTTGTCTTCTAGCTGCGAGACATCCCATGAACGGTTGGTGAATGAGTACCACCGCTTTCGCGACAAACATAGAACCCTACATCAGGTACTGCCTCTGTTAAATGAACTCTGCTTATGCTTTCCTGAAAGACCCAAAGTATTCTCAATTCTTCATGATTTTGCCAAGAACTCTTTGTACTTTATGAATTTGGGATATCAAAGGCTTTGGAATTATTAAAGGAATGAATGTTAAGCCGATAAGGCCATCAATTAATCTGGAGAAATACTTAGAAAATGTTAGTTGGGACTCAAAACATCCTGATAAACAAGAGACCGGCAAGGAAGTCCTGAAGATGAACAAGAAAGAGAATATTGTTATGGAATATGAGATGAGCCTCACCTCTTAGGGAAGCAAATATGAGGTTGTCATACAGTCTTTTTACCTTTTGCAAATAGCTTTATTCGCAAACAAAGTGGGGAACTCGCAATGGAGATGCTTGTCTATGGTTAAGCTCTAGTCAGAGTCTCATGCCTCCATGTGTTATCATGTTGCGGCAGTATTCCATTAGTAGTGCCCTTATTTTGGTTGAACTAATTGAGGATGCATCTTCTCTCCGTGTTAACAGATGTAGAAACTGATGGAGCTCATCAAAATATTATGCCATTTACAATGAAAAAATTCTAAGTTTCTGCGATTTGTCTTTATCCTATACACATCATCCCGAGACTTCATTTTGATGCTAAATATGATTCATTTGCTGCTCCAGTTACGTTACTGATCCAACTGTTGATTTGTTTCCGCAGATGGAGAGGGGAGTCAACCAAGAGTCGAGACGGAGGGGATAAAAGCTGTTGGTGTTTCGCTTAGTTGAGTATTGTTTAAAAATATGACTGCGTGAAAGCATGGTTTTCGGTATCGATAATAGTTTTTAGTTAGTGATGTGCAAACGTATATGTGTGTGGCATGTATTTGGTGATGGATGGACCAGGGACAAAGTTGATGGGACATATTTTATCTAGTTAATGGAAATGTTTAGTACAAGAAGTGTTGGTGATAGAGGAGTATTTCATGGTACATAAGCTATCTTAGTTCTACTCTCGCACGACTTCTTACATAAGGAACTCCTTGCCTATTTATAGGCAATTAGCTCCAAAATCATGTCCGCAGCTCTTAGCCTTAGCTAGCTCTATCATATAGCTTTGTGAACTGACTTTCAAGACAATTATCTCTGCCATTTGCAGGGATAATTTTGTGGACTTCTCTATAAAAAATTAGTGGACTCCAGACATCTCTTTAGCCGCTGCTTACTTGCTTTCATTCAGCTACTTCTTGATGAAGAAATATGTTTCTAGATTTTGTTGAAAATGGATCATCAATTTCCAACAATTATACAGATGAGAAGATTTCATCTGTGTATGGGAAAGTTGTTGATGAAGTTCCTGCTATATATTAATTAGTAGAGACCACGTTCTTTCTTTCAGCTTTTGGACCATTCACCTAAGTACTTGTATGTTTGTTTATCATTCTCTAGTAATGAAGATCTAGATCTTCTAAAGCAGTAAAGCTGATTTGCGGTATCTGAGAAATCGTCCATTCTCAGATCAACATGGAAGAATCATGCAGAAATCCAATGCCCATATGCTTAAAAGCCTAAGATCAGTAGAGGATTATGTTCTTAATGAAAAACAGGATACTTGGAAGAACATCAACTTTTAGGATCACTTAGGCGGTGTCTGTGTAGGATTTAATCTTACATGCTTTCGATCGAACGTAGGGAAATTAGACACATCAGTCCTTCTGGTTCACTCTAGTTTTGGTCGGCCAATTGTGAGTTCGGCGATCGCATGAAGATTTCGTTCGGGTTTCTCCAGCTTATTCCCGCACGTCCTCTAATAATTTGTCGTCCTCTTATCACTCCATTTCTGCTTCACTTCATTTGGATGTTCCAATGGAGTTTTGTCCTTGCTCAAGGCTCTATGAGTAGCTACAGTCCCAACTTCCCAAATACATAAATCTGCACAAATTGCAAAAACTGGCTGTCTTGCGTTTTGGTGTGTTATTCTTTATGGGGATGTATTCATTGTTCTGCTCCCAACTGATCCTTCTTTATGCAGACACTTGGGGGTCTAAGACTTATCTCAAACTAGTATGGAACGTTGATGCCTGTGGACTTGTTCCTGGGCATAATTGCCTTCCTCCAGTCGAGCGCCTTATGGGGAACAACATTTCCTAATCCAAGATTTCCTAATAATCGCTTATCCTAAAATGAACTGGTTGCTCTTCCAACTGAAATCGATCTGCGGAGGTACGGGACAGAAAAGGTATGGGGTAGGGTTAGTCTAACTAAATCTAGAAGTCTTCCTGTCACACCAGCACTAGGCTCGACAGCAAAGAATGCCTGAACGTCTAACCGAGGGGAAGCATTTCTCAATAAGAAAAGCTGAAAACATGATAAAAGTGTTGATGTGAAAATCCAATGTGGTGTTTCAACAAATGAACCATCTTCGTCCGTGAATCAACTTGCTTAGAAACCTCAAGCGGGTTAAGTGCACCTATCACTTCACTCTGAAGAGCTTGAGACTTTTTGAGTTGAAAAAGAGATAAAAAGGTAACGATTTTTACCATCGTAAAACACATTTGACCTTCCATTGGCCATGACATGAACAGAAAATCCACTAGCTATCATAAAAAAAAAAAAGGTTGGTTTTTAGTACATGGGAAACCTAATAAAAGCTGGATTTTTTGCTAGGTACCAATGGGGATGGCTTTTTCAACTTTAGGGACTTTGTAGTGTCTTTGTAGTGTCCACAATTGATTTGCTCCAATAAGATAACAAATTCTCCATTTGGTTACAATTGGTTCTATTCATTTGGTTATATTGCCCATTACGATGATCTCCCAAAGACGATTCGTTTAGAAGATTGATGGACTTATCAATATGGGATGCTTGTAAATCAGATAACGACTCGATTCTGTACCTATTTTAAGACTATTCATTGATTCTTTTCTTCTTCATTTTTCCTGGAAGAAAGATTCATAACTAGTTTATGCTCTCAGTATATGTCAATTCTATTTACTAGAACTCCTCGTCAAAAGGGGTGGCTTAAGGTAATCTCAACAAAGTTTGGTTAGATGGAGACATCACTAGCAAATGATGAAAAATAGTTATTAACTCTCCAGCCACAAAATGCTAATCTATATGCTTTTTCTCATTAAGGATTACTCATGATTAGAAAGATTTAGTGGAAAAGAGAGGGAGAAAAAAAGCAGGCTGTTAAATTATTTCACCTCATTCTCATGTCATGACCAGAAAATTCATTGACTACCATAAGAATAAGGTGGGTTTTCAATACATGGGAAACCTAATCAAAGCTGGGTTTTTGGCCAGGCAAATCGCACCTCCTTAACCCCATGATGAATTTCTTGCCTTATTAATGGATTGTTTAGATAGGAATTGGAACTTTGATTAAAAGGAGGTTGCTCCCTCACTCCAGTTCAAATTGCACATGAGGGAGTCACTATGTTCCAACTGGCGAAAATGAGAAGAAAATGGAAGAAGCCGTTGGGAGGGGTCGCTTCCAAGTCTAGTTCTGGCGGCGCATGGGGCATGTGCGCGTCATTGCCATAGCATCCCACTCCCTTTAGGGGTGTTAATGAGTCAGGTCGGGTCGGATTTTGATGTTATCCGACCGGACTCGAATAATAAAGGGTCACATACTATGACCCGACCCAACCCGACCCGAAACACATTAGACCGCATCAAAAAAAAAAAAATTCAGGTTGGGTCGGGTCGGGTTTTGTGTTTTTTTTTTTCCACTTCCCTAGTTAAATTTTTTTAAAGTAAAAGACCATTTAATTTTTTTTTTCCACCTCCCTTTTGGCACTCTTTCCCTGCATCCACCATACAGATCATACAGATGAATCAAACCCATCACCAAAACCAGCTTCTCCAGCACAGCGAAGAAAGAAAACCAGATTTCAAGACCCAAGAAGGTATTTCTAATTTTTTTTTTTTCAAAATTCGCGAAATTGTTCCTCCTTTCAAAACTGGAGTACGACATGTAGTTCGTCGTCCTTACGCTATTCCCCGGAAAGCCAAACGCCGTCGCCTCGCTGAAATCGTAGAAATTAGGCGGGTTCGAGCACAGAAAATCCGCCGCATTATTCGGCAAAAACGGCAGATGATTACTCAGATACGCGCCGTCGCGCGTTCGCCTCGAAGCTGGGCGGCCCCGGGAGTTCACCTGGCCGCCGTCCCCGACGCTGCTGCTGCAGTTCTCCTCCGTGATCACCGACGAGCACTCGTTGTCCTCGCCGGACCCCCCGGCGGCCGTGGTCAAGGAGGAGGAGGAGGACAGCGACGGCTTCTTGATGGAGCAGGGACAGGTAGACATCCGACGTCAAAGGGAGACGCGAGGGTTGCCGTTGGGAAGCGTCGGTCCAGGAAAAGATGAACTGGCACAACCCCTCGCGTCGAGAGGAAACGGCACAACCCCTCGCGTCGCCTCATACTTTTTCGATTTTCATAGCACATTTGACTCGCGCTTCTTCGCGGAGGCAAAACCAGAAGCCTATAAGCTTCCTTATATAAACCTGCCTTCGAATCTCTGGCCAATCAACCCTTTTTGCTTCCTAATTTTCTTTTACGGCTCTATCTCCCTCTATTTCTCTCTGCGTTGCATGAGAAAAGAAAAGAGGAGAGAAATGGCTCAACGAAGGCTTCAGGACTTCATTGACACCTTGAAGCACGAGGTGATCGCTTCCCTATAGCTTCCATCTCCATGGCATCTCTCTTTTCGCTAGATCATCAGTCATCTGCACGTTTTAGATTTTGACATCGTTCGCCTGGCAAAAGAAGTGATCGTCGTTTTCGTTTCCTGAATGACGAGCGAGCAAGCCCTCTTTTAAGCTGATGAACATGAGCTTTTGATCATCTTATCTCGGTCTATGTATATATGCATGATTATGCAGTCCATCTTGACTGCTTCTTTTGTAGGAAAATGCAGATTATTTCTCGTATACGTATACCATGAGACGAGTGGTACTAGGTTTTGTCCACCCCACCACCCGTAAAATTATTTCATATGATATCTTATTGTGCGTTTTGCGATCGCGAAATGATTTTTTTTTTCTTTTTTTGGAGGGTTATTGTATAGGCTATAAAGGGAAGATGAACATGGTTTTTTTTTTTTTTAAATTTCTTTTCATGGTTGGAGAATTAGCTTGACAGAAGATGTTACCAAGTGTCTGTGACTTTGATAGTTATTTCTCCTCTTTGAGAGTTGACATTTCGCATCTACATTTTTACCATCTGTCTAGGGTATCATGGATGGAGAGTATGAGGAGAGCAGGAGATCACAAAGCTCAAATTTTCCAAATCTCATGATGAATCTCATCGACAATTTCCTGAGTGACGGTGACAACAGCACGAGAGAGCTAGCCGACCTTTTGTAAACTTCAATTTTCTTGACTTCGATGGTTGCGTGCTCTAAGTTTTTATTCTTTTCTGGCTTCTCGGTCGCTGATAATCGGTGGGTGATTTTGATGATTATTTTCAGGAGTGCAGGGAGCGTGGATTATACGAAAGTCACTATTGCGGCTCATCTGATCAAAGGAGGTGGCAACAGGTAGATAAACAATTTACTTTAATTTCCAAAAAGGGTAACTGTTCGATTTTATTGGTATGTTATACATGAAATTTTCTTAAAATTAATTTCTTGACATGAAATACTCAACATCTTCAAGAGTAGAACATTTCCAGCACTCGTGTTCGAAAGTTTCCCTTTTAGTCTCATTCTTAGCATGCTGCATTAGCAACGATGAATCCTGTTTGAATTATGCGCTTGCAAGAAGTCTGATCCGTGGCCCGAGTCTGTGTTTGTTGGAAAAACCAGATAACGGTAGATTTCCGTATCCAATATTTAGGTTTTGTTTGGCTGTGACGCGTGTGGCAACTGTCTATTACATTCCAATGGGACTAGCGCGTGAAGAAATTTGAGCAGGAGCGTTTTGAGCCTTGTGATTTGACTTATTGTTTGGAAACATTAGCCAACGAGATAACTCCCAACTAAGTGGTGTATGCAGTACATTACTGTCAAGTCTGTTGTAATGCATAAAATGTGCATACGATAACACGTAAATAGGCTGCAATTTTTGTCCACTTTTGAATTATATCATTGGCCTAGTTCCATATTAATTGAAAGCCACATTCCGATGCTTTTAGAGAGCTACTTCTGTGCCATGGCCAAATTATGTAAATACGGACATATAATGTATGTGAGATATACCCATGGCCAAACAAAGGGAAAACATTGAAATTGCCGCTTTAAACTGAGTTTGATTGCATGCAAATTCGGCCAAATTTACCGAGATATGGTTTGAAGAATGATATATGAAGAACTGAGGTATAGATATCTTCCATTCCCAGCTTGGAGATAATATCATGAAAGATCCCACCATTAAGTCCTTTGGTTAGCACATCAGCTAGTTGATCTCCGGAAGGTATGTAGGACGTGCAAATCAACCCCTTTTCTATCTTTTCTTTGATGAAATGCCTGTCAATTTCAATATGCTTCGTCCTATCATGCTGTACAGGATTATGAGCAATATTAATTGCTGATTTATTGTCACAATACAGCTTCATAGGACCCTCCCACTTGATTTTCAAGTCTTCTAGGATGATTTTAAGCCATAATAGCTCACATATTCCTTGGGCCATTGCTCGAAATTCTGATTCAGCACTTGATCTTGCAACTACATTCTGTTTTTTACTCCGCCAAGTCACTAAATTTCCGCCAAGAAATGTGCAATAACCAGATGTTGACCTTCTATCCACCATAGATCCCGCATAGTCAGCATCGGTATAAGCTTCCAGCACCATTTTTTGATTTCTCCTGAATAGGACTCCTTTTCCGGGACTTCCTTTTAAATAATGTAGCACTCGATGGACGGCTTGTAAGTGTGATTCTCTTGGGTCATGCATAAATTGACTAATCACACTTACCGAATAGGCAATATCAGGTCTAGTATGAGCCAAATAGATGAGTTTCCCGACCAATTTTTGATACATTTCTCGGTCTACAGCAGGTTCTTCCTTTGCATCCCCAAGCTTTTTATTAGGCTCAATAGGTGTAGCTACTGGTTTACAACCAAGTTTTCCAGTTTCCTTCAAGAGATCAGTCACATACTTCTGTTGTGAGACAAAAATTCCTTGTCTAGAGTAAGAAACTTCAATACCAAGAAAGTATTTGAGTCTTCCTAGCTCTTTATTTCAAACTCTTTAATCAAACACCGCTTCAGTCGCTGTTTCTCCTCATCATCATCACCGTGACAATAATATCATCGACGTACACTAGAAGTGCCGTCACTCTCCCTCTTGCCGAATGCTTAATGAAGAGAGTATGATCACCTTGGCTTTGTTTGTAGCCTGAAGCTTTCATAACTCTGGAAAATCTCCCAAACCAGGCTCTAGGTGATTGCTTGAGCCCATATAATGCTTTCCGTAATCTACATGCTTTGTTTGCTGTCTTTTCTCCTTCAAATCCCGGTGGAATACTCATGTAGATCTCTTCTTCTAGGTCTCCATGTAAGAATGCATTCTTCACATCATACCGTTGAAGTTGCCAATTAAAGTGAGCCGCCAAAGAGAGTAGAATTCTCACGGTGTTCATCTTTGCCACCGGAGCGAATGTCTCCCGATAATCTACTCCATAGGTCCGAGTATAACCCTTTGCCACCAATCGTGCTTTATATCTCTCAAGAGAACCATCAGCTTTGTATTTCAAGGTAAAAACCCATTTGCAGCCCACAAGATTCTTTCCCTTAGGTTTTTCAACAATCTCCCAAGTCTGGTTTTTTTCTAGTGCATCCATTTCTTCTCTCATTGCACTCCTCCATTCTTCTTTAGACAATGCCTCGATAAAGTATTTGGAATAGAAATGGTGTTCAGACTCACAATGAAATTTTTATGAGATGGTGATAGGCGGTCAAGTGACACATAATGAGATAGTGGATATAAGGGTCGCTTTGTGCACTCCCTAGTACCTTTTCTAACAGCAATGGGAAGATCCGAGTCATTTTCTGGCATATCAAATGACCGTTTATGCAAAGGAGAGTCGGAACTTACCGGAAATTCATTTGCAAAACTCGGATGGGAATCTTGAACTTGTGTTTGGTCTGGAACAGCTGTCTTTCTTGAGTATACCTGAGGAAATCTCATAGAGTCATAAATATGGGGAGATACGGGAGTGGACTCTTGTTCCGGAATAGGTTCAATCGTAGAGAGTGAGTCTGGAATTGAAGTAGCACGAATTGATTCATCAGAAACTGATTTGTGAGGAGCCTGTTGATCAGAATTGGAGGCTGATTGGTCAAGAGTTGATTGATCAATGATTAGTTGATCAGAAGTAGGAGCTCGGATTGGAAGATTATTAGGAGATAAGTCAAGATTAAGATTGTCAAAGTCTTTATCTTCAACTAATGACTTCTCCCCGAAGATAAGACTGTGAAAAATAAGATTTGTTTTCTACAAATGTAACATCGATTGATATATAAGTTCTTCGAGAAGGAGGATGATAACATTTATACCCCTTTTGTGTAGAGGAGTAACCAAGAAAGACACACTTGATTGCTCTAGGATCTAGTTTTCCCTTTGATGATTATGAACATGTACAAATGAGGTGCAACCGAAGACTCTAGGTGTGAGATTATTTGTTGTCCTAAAATGGGGATAAAAGCTAGAAAGAATTGCCATAGGAGTTTTGAAATCTAATACTCTTGATGGCAATCTATTAATCATGTATGTAGATGTAAGGACAGCTTCCCCCCAATAAGACTTAGGGACATTTCCATGAAACAACAATGCTCGAGTAGTGTTGAGCAAATGACCATTTTTTCTTTCAGCCACCCCATTTTGTTGTGGTGTGTTTACACAAGATGATTCATGGATGATCCCTTCCTTTTGGAAATAATTTGACAAAATCTGATTAAAGTAGTCTCTAGCATTATCTGATCTAAAGCTCTTAATTTTAACTCCAAATTGATTTTGAACCATAGAATTAAAATTAGGAACAATACTACTTACATCAGATTTGTGTTTGAGTAAGAATATCCATGTGACCCTAGTGCAATCATCGATTAGAGAAACAAACCATCGAGCCCCTGAGATATTTGGAATTGTGGAAGGTCCCCAAATGTCACTGTGAATCAAATCAAAAGGATGAGAACTTCTTTTGTTGTTTATAGGAAAAGATACACGGGTGTGCTTAGCAAATTCACAAGTATCACATTGGAATTGACTCATATCTAGTCCTTTAAACAAAGAAGGAAACATGATATTTAAGACACGAAAAGATGGATGACCAAAACGAAAATGGTAAAGCCAAATGACATCCTTATTTGAAGCACTAAGAAATGACAAGGGAGAATTGTTTATGACTTTCTTCGAAATCCTCGGTGTCTCAAGATAGTACAATCCATTCTTTTCCTTAGCAAGTCCAATCTTCCTCTCCGAATCCTGTTCCTGAAAAACACAGTATGTAGGGTAAAAAATTGCATAGCATTTGAGGTCATTGGTGAGCCTTTGTATGGAAACTAGGTTGGCTGATAGTTTTGGCACATGGAGGACATCTTTTAGAGTAATAATAGCTGTAATATAGATGTCACCAACTCCTGCAACAGTGGCCAAAGAACCATCTGCCACCACTATTTTCCTATTGCTTGGACATGGGGTGTAGGTACTAAAAAATGTGAAGTGTGAGTCATGTGATCGGTGGCACTGAGTCTATTATCCAAGCTTCACTTGAAATTTTTTCTGAGGCATTTAGACAGAAGAATGGAGACTTACCTGAGAGTGCTAAGGAACATGCACCAGAAGGTTTATCAAGAGACCCTAGAAGCCCTTTAATTCTTTCTATTTCCTCACTGCTGAAGGATTCTTTCACCTGTCCTTCACTGATTTGCTGGCTGGTCTTCAATTAGATGAGCTTGAGGCCTTGGCTGTCCTCCTTTGTTTCCCCACTCTCGGCTTGAGGTTGCTGGTTTCCCATTCAGCTTCCAGCATCGTTCCTTTGTATGTCTTGGCTTCTTACAGTAGGTACACCATAAATTGTCTCGATTATCCCTCCATGTAGGCCTCAAAGCATCCGACTTTCCTCTTTCTTGTGTTGACGCATTGCGAGTTACTAATGCTGAGCCTTCCACAGCTTGAGGCTCTAGCATTATTCCTCTTCGACTTTCTTCTGCCCGGATTAGAGAGATCGTCTCTTCCAAAGAAGGAATTTCTTCCTTTCAAGTATCCGAATCTCGACTTGGTCAAATTCAGAATTAAGACCTGCCAGGAAATCATACACTCGATCCTTTTCAATGAAGGTTTTTAGAGTTGCAGCATCATCTGCACACTTCATCTCAAATACTCGATAATGATCGAGTTCTTGCCATAGATTTTGAAGGGAATTGGCATATTCCGTCACCGTTTTGCTCCCTTGTTTTGTTGCACTTGTCTTTACCTTGATTTCATATACTTGTGCTGCATCTCGAGCCTTTGAATAAGTCCTGCGAATAGAATCCCAAATCTCCTTTGCTGTTTTGAGAAACATACATGTATCACTTATGGCTGGATTCATTGAATCCCAAAGCCATGACATGATCATTGAATCTTCCTCATCCCATGCGTTGAACGTGGGATCTTCCGGTGATGGACTGTTCCGAGAAGATGGCTGAGTCTTCCTTTACCCTTCAAATAGGTCTTGACGAATTGTGACCATTTGAGATAATTCTTTTCATTCAGCCTATAAGTTGCTCTCACATTTTGTAGATCTCCGGTCATATGGTTGGTGTTGGCCTCCTCATTTTGACCCGAAGAATTTCCAATCAGTTTTGTCTCAGACATGGATAATTCCAAGCACAAAGAAAGTACTTGGAAAGGAAGAGCAAAAAACAGATGTAGTAAAGGTTGCAAGTGTATGAGGTTTTAGGGCAAAAATTGGGACAAGTTTAGAAGCGAAGAGAGAAAAATATGGCTAAAGGGATCACAATAATGAGAGTTGCGACCAGATTGTTAGGGACAAAGACAAAACCAGCAATGAAGGCTGTGATTAGAAGATTATTGCATCAATGAAGGATGCACTGCAACACTATCCCAGAAGAATGAGCCTTCAGCTTTGATACCATGAAGAATTTAGAGAAAAGAATTGTGATAATTCTCTAATAAAAAGTACCAGGATTACAAAGCTCTTTATAGGACTTCTACAAGTACTAACTAGGAAAAAACAGATCTGAATAATATAGCTATAATCCCACAAATCAAGGGATACTAATAAATCATATCCTAACTAATTATTTACAGCTATTTCCTAATAATTAGAATCCAGAAAATCAGGATTGAATATTCCTAATAATCAGCTCCTAAGAATCAGGATAATTCAACAATATAAAGATATGATTAGTTCTTTGTTGGAGGCTTCGGACTGAAATCAATCATACTCATTTTGATATCTATTTTTTCTGAGTTGTTAACGACAAGTTATTTCCTGAATGACGCCTCATTTACTACAAAAATGACTTGTATTCCTGTGCTCGTTGCTTGTGTTGTAGCCTTGGTGGTTGCCGGGTTGTTGCAGCAGCTCGTGCTCTTATAAATGGCAGCCTTAATCAGGACAAGCAAAGGTAGAAATTGGCATTTTCTTTGCATCCATGATTTCAGAACCCTTATAACAATATGTGCACAATTATATACGAGGATATGCTTTGTTCAACAATTTATAGGCATCTTCTCAAATGTATAGACAAGCTTTTAAATATCTGTGATTAGTTTTCTCGTATCTGCATAACCATATATGTAGACTAACCTACTAAAGCTATAAGTTTATTGCTTGCATTCCTTATTTTACGGTCGTTCATTTTAATGCCTAGTGATCAACATCATTAGTCATTCAAAGCATTCTCTTTTGATAGCATGAACTGTCATCGCTGTCTCCTTGATTGATGAAAGGGTATTTAGATTAGAATCATACGCAGACTTCTCCAAGAACATGGAGCAATAGTTTAGTCAATGCCTAGCGTGAAGTGCAGTTGAACCAACGTGCTCGAAAAGTTTAAAAGCGTTTGCGAAGATTCTAAAAAAGTGCACCAGTTTTTACCTAGCACTACTATGCACTAACAGTCGTGTTATTAGCGCATGGTTTTCTTGGAAGTTCCAGAAGGTGTTAGGTGATATTACTAGATTGCTCGCCTGATCTTGGTTCAGCGCTTGTCTGTTGAGTGACTGGCTCTAGGTCTCTCAGGCTTGGATCTGGCTGTGGTGCTAACTTTTAACTTCTGGCTTTAGCCATAACTTTGATCAAAGATACATCATGCAAAAAGTTATCTATGATGCCCGTGTCTTCAATAATTTGCTGTTATATTCATTTACATCGAAATAGCAATTTCTCTTCCTTAGAAATACAATATTGGTGATCTGCATCCAATGAAGATTTGAAAAGCAATTTACTGAGATGAAATCTTGCTTTGAACATGCGAAGCTTATTTACCTGTGCATCTAATTTAACCTAACAATGCTTATGGTTCTTGCTGAGTTGCTGACTATGTGAACATATGGTCTATTTGACACTTGTGTCTCTGTGGTTCTCTTCTAGTTGCTAGACATCGTATGAATGGGTGGCGAATGAGTACTACCAGTTTCGTGACAAACTGAGAACCCTATATCAGGTACTGCCTCTATCAAATGAAATCTGCTTATGCTTCTCTTGAAAGACCCGAAGTATTCGCAATTCTTAATGGTTTCGCCAAGAACTCTTTATGCTTCATGAATTAGGATATTGAAGGCTTTGAAATTATCAAAGGAATGAATGTTAAGCCGAACAAGGCCATGGATTAATCTGCAGAAGTACTTAGAAAATGTTAGTCGGGACTCAAAACATCCTGATAAACAAGAGACCACTGAGCAATTCCCAAAGACGAACAAGAAAAGAGAATATTGTTATCGGATATGAGATGAGCTTCACATCTTAGGGAAGCAAATATGAGGTTGTCATACAGTCTTTTTACTTTTTGCGTCTTTTTACTTTTTGCAAATAGTGTTACTTGCGAATAAATTGTGGAACTCACAATGGAGATGCTTGTCTATGGTTAGGCTCTAATCAGAGTCTCATGCTGCCACGCGTTATCATGTTGCAGCAGTATTCCATTAGTAGTACCCTTATTTTTGTCGAACTAATTGAGGATGCATCTTCTCTCCGTGGAAATGGACGTACAAACTGATCGGGCTCATCAAAGCATTACGGCATTTAGAATGAACAAATTCTAAGTTTCAGCTATTCGTCTTTATGCTATGCACATCATCAACAGATTTCATTTCGATGCTAAATATGATTCATTTGCTGCTCTGGTTACATTACTGATCCGACTGTCAATTCGTTTCCTGCAGATGGAGAGGGCAATCGCCCACAGCGAGTCCAGAAGGAGAGGATAAAAGCTGTTGGTGTTTCGCTCAGTTGAGTATACAGATGAGAAGATTTCATCCGTCCATGGGAAAGTTGTTTATGAAGTTCCTGCTATGTATAAATTAGTAGAGACCAAGTGCTTTCTTTTGGCTTTTGGACCATTCACCTAAGTATTTTGTATGTTTTTTAAGTGCATGAATAGTAGTTGAACCTGGGATGATAACTTTTCAAATTTCCTTGCTAAAATCATATCTGTGCCAGTTTCATCTATGCTTGTTGAGGTTCTTGATTTAGGAATCACTTGATGAATTGATTCCTAGTACTGGATGATCAAACCATGTATTGAATCTAATGAGAAAATCCTGCTTGAGTGCCCACCATTGCGCATGTTCACAAAGAAAACGAGTGTTTTGTGTCCGTACACATATGCCTCCTTAACCTTTGTAGGGCCAAATAGGGTATAGCTACCCCTAAGGTGGTGCTTACCAATGAATGCTAGCTGCAAAATTACTATGCTAGCATTAGTGTGGCTTATGTATGAATGCTCTTATTTTATTGGCAAACCTTTGTTGGGCTTTTTGTTGCAAAAGAAGAAGATTCTCCTGATTGGAAAGTGCTAAATGGCATTGGAGTTCCTGCATGAACGTGACAACTGGGTCGTTGAAGTATAGCATTCAAGTTCCTGCATGAACATGAGGATAAAGTGATTTCATAAGTTGACTACCATTCGATTATCCTACGATAGGTTCCTTTTCCTTTGCATTTTTGGGTGTTAAAGATTATTTTACCTCATAAGGGTCAGGCTCATCTTTTGCATGAATAAGCTGCATAACATCTTCTGCTCTTTTCTGTTGCTTGCAGGGTGAATTTTACGTTAAAGAGTGATACTAATCTATTCGAAATTGTGAAATGTAAAACAAGCGTTTCCACTATTGAGGTATTGAATTGGTTCTTTGTGAAGCATTCTATGTCCTTTTAAGTGCTTAGCCTTATATTTACAATCAAAAGTTGTTTCCTGGTAATGCCTGTTCAGTTGAGCCCAGATGGGAAGCAATTTTCTCTTACATCACCGGATTGTAGGATCAGAGTTTTTTGGTTTAAGTCTGGCAAACTGAGACGTGTTTATGATGAGTCTCTTGAGGTAATTTCTCCTTTCTGAATGCACTTGCAATGCAGTCTACTTTTCATTTGAGATGCGATATTGTTTTCATTTGTCAATCAGGTTGCCCAGGATCTCCAGAGAAATAATGTCGCTCTATATCAATTGGAAGCTGTTGATTTTGGGAGAAGGATGGCTGTTGAGAAAGAAATAGAGAAAACAGAAAACGTACCGCAACCAAATGCAGTCGTTGATGAAAGTTCAAACTTTCTTTTGTATGCAACACTACTTGGTATAAAAGCGAGAAGCTACTAACTTGTCTTCTTCATTTTTCTTTATCGGAAAGTAACTCTATCTTTGGCCTTGGTTGTTTTGACCGGTCTATTTATTTTTCCTTCCTTTGTTCTTAATTGTAGGTGGTTAATTTACACACCAATAAAGTTGCCAGAATACTTGGAAAAGTTGAGAACAATGACAGATTCTTGAGAATTGCCCTGTATCAAGGGGACAGAAGCAGCAAAAAAATGAGAAAAATCCCTGCTGCTGCCGCAAATGCAAATGAGAGCAAGGAGCCACTAATGGATCCTACACTTTTATGCTGTGCATTCAAGAAACATAGAATCTATTTATTCAGGTATCATTCTATTGCAGTAGTTAGTCATTTTTTGGGCAAATGCATTTGGAGCTTGATTCCCAACCTTTAGCATGTCTTTATTATCTAATGTCCTGGTATGTCTTAGATGATCAAGTTCTGCAGCATTGCCTAACAGTGTTTTCGAACTCATTTTAGCATCATCAGATATACTGCTATAACCCTATGGCACAACATGTTACTTTATTTGTGAGAAGTTTGCTTCTAGACTAGTTTTTGTTTGGATAAGTTGTTAGTTCCCTTTTCATTTGATTATAGTCGGAGAGAACCTGAGGAACCTGAAGATGCAACAAAGGGGAGGGATGTGTTCAATGAGAAGCCTCCTCCTGATGAGCTTCTGGCTGTATCTGATATAGGAAAATCGGTTACTACTTCACTTCCCGACAATGTGGTGAGTTTCTTCCTCCTCATATTGTGCTTGACATTGTAGAGTAGATTGTTCCTGTAAAGATCAACTAGATAAAGGACATTATTGTGGATCATTCTAAATAGCAGATTTTTTCCCTCCTTTTTCCTCCAGTTCTCTTCCTACTTTTTATTTGTCAACTCAGAGGGAAGCGTGTGGAGAAGGAGAAGCCTGCAATGTCGATAAAACAGAGATAAATTACTCGTCCTTCTGTGAGAGTGAGTCTGTAGAAATGTTAGTCTGGAGCACATTAAACTGGGGGTCTAAAGTGGTGAAATGATCTTGAAATTTGATTTGTGGCCCTGTCGAAGTGAGACAACAGTGAGCTGTAAAATCTATTCTGAATTTTGAAATAGTTCATCACACCATGTATAAATTAAATAAAGTTTTTCAAAGTTTTGTTGCAACAGTGAGCTGTAACATCTATCCTGAAATTTGAAATAGTTCATCACACCATGTATAAATTAAATAATGGTTTTCAATGTTTTGCAACAAACACATAAGCGGCACCATAAAAAGTTGTTCTAACTCTTCATTTTCCATTGTGGTCCATTTCCTCTCCCAGAGAGCAGGATACAAGTATCTTCGTTCCACTTAACTTCCTGTTTTATTTTCTTTTGAATTTTGTCATTTTTCCTGGATCATGATGCAAAATACTTTTGCTATTGTTCATAAGCCTCTTCAGCAACCTCCGCTTGTATCCATTCTATAAGTGCTTTGCATGGTTAGTTTTTGACATGCACTTGTGTGCTTGTTTGCTGGATTCTTCATACAACAATGGGCGACATTCATATGCGGCTGTACCCAGAGGATTGTCCAAAAACTGTGGAGAACTTTACCACTCACTGCAGAAACGGCTACTATGATAATCTTATCTTTCATCGGGTTATTAAAGGCTTCATGATACAGACAGGTGACCCTTTGGGAGATGGCACCGGAGGACAATCAATTTGGGGAAGGGAGTTTGAGCACGAATTCCACAAAAGGTGATTTTACTTATCATCAATATAATATGAGATGTATCTTTGAAGCAAAAGAAGGATGTACTCTTGCTTTTGTGCCTCCCCTAAAATTATGTTTTCTCGGTCTGAGATTGCTAATGCAAATATAAAGCAGGTGGTGGAAGTAATAGTCTCGGTTTGGGGATGAAGTGTCTAGCCAGTTCATGATAAAAATATCGTAAACAGCTAAGGAATTGTAAACTCTTTTGACTTTATTCATAGCATCAGAAGGCTGAGAAAGTCTACTCAAAGATTATAAAGATTGAGGATAGGAATGTTCATCTTTCCTTGGAAATTACGTTCTCCTTGGAAATTACGTTCTCCTCGACTGCTCGCTGAAGTTCTGTTTTGACTTACTAGCACGTGTCTGAGTCTCTGAATTTGCAATTTTTGATTCAATATATTTAGGTACTCTAGTTTGCTGCCAATACTCCCATTTCATTTGTTTTAGCAAAATTAGCGCATGAGGTACTTTAATTTGGCTATCAACGCTGTCCCATAATAGTAGTATTTTTTTCTTTTATTGGGTATAAATTTGTCAGTCTGTTAATTGCTTTTTATTATGTACTTGCATCTGTTTTTTCCTCTCGGATACTGTTCTAATTGCTTTTTTTTTTTGTGTAAGATGGTTTTGCCAGAAGAAATCTGACCTTGAATTGCACATTCTGTTGCTGCAGTTTGAGGCATGACAGGCCTTTCACGGTGTCAATGGCAAAGGCCGGCCCCAACACCAATGGTCCTCAGTTTTTTATCACCACAGTGGCCACACCATGGTTAGATAACAAGCACACTGTTTTTGGTAGAGTTGCCAAGGGAATGGATGTTGTACAGGTAATAAGATCTTAGTTTCCTGTTGCCAAGGCTTGCATGATAGCGGTTGACGTCGCAGTGGATCACTGAATTCGGTGCAACACAGTAGTTTCCTTGATGGGATGTGATAATGCTGTCATTGCTTGAGCTTTGGGCTATTAGTTTCTGGAGGAACTGGTAGCGTCCTACTCTGGTCAAGAACTTCTCGATCACTGATTTCTTTATCTGTTTGAATAGGATGTTTGGATAAGTTTCTGACAGATTGAGAAAACTTGAAACCCTTACCATGTTGGTACAGGGGATAGAGAAGGTGAAAGTGGACAGGGCTGACAAACCGTATCAAGATGTTAAAATCCTAAATGTGACTGTCCCAAAGTCTTGAATATGGTTGATTTATCAGTGGATTTTTGGACAATGGACGGTTCTGCCCTCCGACATTAGATCCTGTGGAACACTCCGATCCCTCTGGCCCTTGTTGTCTGAAGTTGATTCTGAGAGGAAACGGTGGACAAATGAAATCCTCGGAGATGAAGAAAGATAATGAAACAGGGACTAACTAGTGCTTCGGATTTATCATTGTGATTTTGAATTCATTTTTATGGGTTCATACCAACCTCATGCATCGTGCTCTTGCTAGGCTTGAACTTGATTTGCCAAGGAAAGGGAAAAGATTAGCTCCAGGCCCGGCATTTGTGGATCAACCTAACAACAGAAGTGTAATTGTCTGTTCATTCGTTTTTATTTTTGATGTTGTGTTGTCATAATATCTCTAAAAAACCTGAAAAATAAGAAAGAGAAGGCCCACGTTTTCTCTTTGCAAATAATGCCGCGACCAATTTAGTGGTGCCAAACTCCTGGGATGCGGGGAGGTGAGCGTTCCCTTGATCCACTAGATCGTTTGCTAAAATCATA
This sequence comes from Eucalyptus cloeziana, assembly GCA_014182715.1. Lineage (NCBI taxonomy): Eukaryota > Viridiplantae > Streptophyta > Magnoliopsida > Myrtales > Myrtaceae > Eucalyptus > Eucalyptus cloeziana. The sequence continues at coordinate 5,400,566 of CM024643.1, forward strand.
TTTTGAAATTTCAGCACCATTACGGAGTCATTAATTGCTGCTTAAAGCCTTGAACTGATGTTTGCTTATGTTATATCTCACCGCCATGATGCATCTTTCTGATGTTTGAAAGTGTTGGGCTATGTTTACTCGTACTTGCTAATCTGGTTTAGCAGAGAATTGAGGTCATTTATCTTCGTCCTCTTGCGGTTTTTACTTGCAAACTGATTTGGGCCGGAAGATGTTGTGATCAAAACTGCAAAACAAAGCTTCTAACCAAGGCCTTGTCTTCTTACGTCCGTAACTGTAAGAACTTCATTTTTCTTGACATGGGCAGATTGAGCTTGATCTGGGGAAAAAATGGAAAAGACAGGCTCAATGCTCATTGATTAGGATAGTAAAATTAAAGTACTTAAAAACGTTCACCGTTTCTATAAAGTGTCCAAGATCACGTTTGATCACTCAATCGGTGCTACACGTTAGACATTTTGCAGCTGATTTGATTAAGATTCGACGTGGACAAATTTCTTGAATATTTTGAGGAGGGAAGGTGTCACTTAATTTGGTCAATTGGAGCCATTCTGAATGGATTCTAGAATTTGTCTACGATTTCACGTTGTTAGAAACTGGACATATATAAATTCACCTTGCAATTTTCCTTTATTGCCAAATAAATTTCTGATTAGTGAGAAGTTCTCAATTTATTAAGCGAGGCCCAAGTTTGTTTGGTCGAGCCTAAAACCCTAAGCCCATTTTGACTAACACATTGACTGTTTCAACAGTGATGAATAGCAAGAAGTTCTTTGATCGTTTCGGCTTAAATTCAAATACGAGAAGGCAACAATTTCAAGCAGGTTATGGAGATGGCAACAAGCCGTCCCTAAATTTTCTTTTAGGGATGGCTCTGGCAATAGCCCCGGCGATGGGCTTCACAAACCTGTTTGGGGATGTCTTTTTCAGATTTAGGGACGGTTTTGTTGCTTAACCATTTAGTGTTTTTCAGCTTTAGGGATGGTTTTGTCACTCAACCACTAGTTTCCATTTGTAGTGTCCCCTATTTATTTGCTATGATAAGAGAGCAACTCCTTCATTTGTGTTATATCGTCTCATTACAATACTTTTCTATTGACGGTTCACTTAGAAAAATGATGTACTTACCAATATGGGATGCCTTAGGTGATGACTTAATTCCGCACCTACTTTAAGATTATTCTTCGGCTTTTTTCTTTATTTTTCTCGGAAAAATTCCTAACTAGCTTATTCCCTCCAAACATATTAAGTCTATTCACTAGAGCTCCGTGTCAAAAGAGATGGTTTAAGGTAATAAAGATAAGAGGAGAGAGAAAAAAAGAAGAGGAATGAAAGCTTTCAGTTGACCTCCTCTGGCCTTCCATTGGTCATGTCATGAACAAAAAATTCACTTGTTGCAATTTAAAAAGGTGGGTTTTCACTTTCAGTATGTGGAAACCTAATTAAAGTTGGGTATTTTTGTCAAGCAAATTGCATATTCTCAACTCCACGATGAATTTCTTGTCTTTAATTTTCTCGGGAAAATTCCTAACCAGCTTATCGTCTCCAAACATGTTAAGTCTATCCACTAGAGCTCCCTCTCAAAAGAGATGGTTTAAGGTAATAAAGATAAGAGGAGAGAGAAAAAAAAGAACAGGAATGAAAGCTTTTATAGCGGGCTATTAAACCAGTTGACCTCCTTTGGCCTTTCATTGGTCATGTCATGAACAGAAAATTCACTTGCTACAATTAAAAAAGGTGGGTTTTCACTTTCTAAGACATGCAAACCTAATTAAAGTGGGGTATTTTTGTCAAGCAAATTGCACCTTCTCAACCTCATGATGAATTTCTTGCCTTTATTTTTCTCAAGAAAATTCCTAACCAGCTTATCCTCTCCAAACATGTTAAGTCTATCCGCTAGAGCTCCCTGTCAAAAGAGATGGTTTAAGGTAATAAAGATAAGAGGAGAGAGAAAAAAAGAAGAGGAAAGAAAGCTTTTATAGAGGGCTATTAAACCAGTTGACCTTCTATTTGTCATGTCATAAACATAAAATTCACCGACTACTATTAAAAAATGTGGGTTTTCACTTTCCAATATGCGGAAACCTAATTAAAACAAGGTATTTTTGTCAGGCAAATTGCACATTCTCATCCTCACGATGAATTTCTTGCCTTTATTTTTCTCGGGAAAATTCCTAAACAGCTTATCCCCTCCAAACATGTTAAGTCTATCCGCTAGACCTCTTTGTCAAAAGACATGGTTTAAGGTAAGAAAGATAAGAGGAGAGAGAAAAAAAGAAGAGGAAAGAAAGCTTTTATAGAGGGCTATTAAACCAATTGACCTTCTATTTGTCATGTCATGAACAGGAAATTCACTGACTACTATTAAAAAAATGTGGGTTTTTACTTTCTAATACGCGGAAACCTAATTAAAGCTAGGTATTTTTGTTAGGCAAATTGCACATTCTCAACCTCACGATGAATTTCTTGCCTTTATTTTTCTCGGGAAAATTCCTAAACAGCTTATCCCCTCCAAACATGTTAAGTCTATTCGCTAGACCTCTCTGTCAAAACATATGGTTTAAGGTAAGAAAGATAAGAGGAGAGAGAAAAAAAGAAGAGGAAAGAAAGCTTTTATAGAGGGCTATTAAACCAGTTGAACCACTGGGGGTTCGCCCAAAGTGGCCACCCTTTCATCTTGGAAGGGGAGGTTGGGGTTCAAATCCCCACCTTCTCGGGGATTGGGGGTGGGGAAGATTTCATTTCGGGAGTGGGTTTCGACTCCCATGCCCTACAAGGAGGCGGGGGCAAAAGTCTCGAGAGTGAGTGTTAGAGTAGAATTAGCGTATGTGACCAAAAAAAAAAAAAACCAGTTGACTATCTCTGGCTTTCTATTGGTCATGTCATGAACATAAAATTCATAGACTACTATTAAAAAAGCAGGTTTTCACTTTCCAAAGACGTGGAAACCTAATTAAAGCTAGGTATTTTTGTCAGGCAAATTGCATCTTTTCAACCCCACGATGAATTTCTTGCCTTATGAAGGGATTTTTCAGACGATAATTGCAGCTTCGATCAAAGTGAGGTTGGTCCCCCACTCCAATTTGAGCTGTGCATGAGTTACTAGTAAGTTCCAACCGGCGAAAACGATGAGAAAACAGAAGAAGCCATTGGCAAGGCAAGTGCGCTCCCAAGTCTCGGTCTCTCTTGCGCAACCAAGGCCGTTACGCACAACTTCGCTCGAGACGCAGCCACGTCCTGCCAAATTCGGTCGACATCTCGGTTCTTATGCAGATGGGGGTTGTGTGGATGTCCTAAAATGTGCATCTTTTGCCTGCTAAAAGACAGCGGGATCTCGTGTTGGGTCTCCATGTGGCCCGAGGGCGGAAATGCGTTCGAGCGCTCCAATATAATCATGTTTATTTAACTTGATATAGGGACTTTCCCTCCCAACCTTCACCCAACCTAATCCACTCTTTGACTCCGATATAATCCAACAGCATGTTTACTTAACTCGCTTGACAAGGACAAGTACAAACCTACACCCAATCATATTTTACCTAACAAGTATGCTTGTTCCAAGTTTTAAGAGCCCGTAACTTGTAATTGTCGTATAGACTCTTGAAACCACCATGAAACTTAGAACTTAACACAAACAGTGGGCTAATCTTAAATTCTTCTCACTGTCAAAAGTTTAATTTGTTTTGCAGTATTCAGAGGTTTGTTCTAAATCGATTACCAATGTAAATTCTGGCTTTCTCTTTGGACAATTGACCACATTTAACTCAGCTGCAAAATCGGATTACATGTCTACTAGCCAACCGTCAATACCCTTTTTGTTTTATAAAAAAAAAAGATGGATTAATCAACTGCTCAAAGAGTCTTGATTTAACATATTAAGATAATGCTTGCCAAACCCCCAAGTCGACACTCGCTAACGATAACCAATCTAACAAAACAGTTAAATCATCAAAGCTCACAAAACCGAAGCGAACTTTGGGAATGCTTGAACCATCCAAGATAATTGAACTTGATTTCTTGATCCATTTGTAAAAGGTGAGTGGTTTCTTATCTCTTTACTGGAAAATCATCTTTGCTTTATATCAATTGCGTTTTCAATGTTGTTTTCATCAACAAGCGAGAATGAATCTCATGATAAAAACTTGCTTGAAAAGTTTTTTTAAACTAATGATTTGACGTGTTTGGATAGATTGTTATTTTATGTTTTATATTTTGTACTTTTGTTCAATTTAAATTTTTTATAGACGGACATTGATTTTATTCAATCTTTAGCAACCAAAATTCTCACGATATTAATGTCGATACATAGATTTACAAATATTTTCTTCATGTTGAATGATAATTTAAATCTGAAAGAGAAAGTCAAGAAAAATATTTTATATCTTAGACTAAATTCGCGAATAAGTGAAGGTAGCGCTACTGCTTTCCAGCCAACGGTAACTTGGCGCAGCGCAAACCGGCCCACACACTCTAGAAACGTGATGGGGCCCACTCAGCCTGGCTTTGTGCTCATTTCCTTTTCTTAAGACAAAAAGCGAAGAAAGACTGTATTGAATTTCTCGTGCATTCCGTAGAATCTTGTCTAAATGTTAAAATTATAATTAATCAGCACATAAACAATTGATCAGCCTAAGCGTACTCAATTCAAATTAATATAATTTGCATAGTCGAGTACTAAAAAAGTTACAGTTTTTTTAATTAATTACTTAACTCAATGTTCTCGAGACACTCGTTAACAAAATCCTTTGAATATTAAAGTAGTCTATGAATTTAATGTTGAATCGGTTCCTCGATATGAAAACGATTTACAACACGGTTTTCGGAGCACATTTGACTCGCCTTGCTACTTCGCTTCGGGGCCAAAACTGGAAACCTAGTAATGTCCATCTTCCTTATATAAACCCTGCCCGAACTCTTTTTAACTTCCTAAATTTCTTTGCCTGCTCCATCTCCTTCTACATTGCTCCGTGTTGCGTGAGGAAAGAAAGGAGGAGGAAAATAGCTCAACAGAGGCTCCAGAACTACATTGACAACTTGAAGAACGAGGTGACCACTTTCATCTTCGTAACATCTCTCTTTTCGCTGGATCATCAGTTGTCCGCACGTTATAGATTTTGACGTCGTTTGCCTGGCGAAAGAAGTGGTTGTCCTTTTCGCTTCCTGAACGATGAGCGAGCAAGCCTACTTTTAAGCTGATGAACATGAGCTTCTTGATCGTCTTGTCTCGGTCTATGTATATATGCATGATTATGTAGTCCACCTTGATTGCTTCTTTTGTAGGAAAATGCATATTATTTCTCGTATACCGGTACTGTGAGATGAGTAGCACTAGGTTTTGTCCGCCAGACGACTTGTAGAATTATTTCGTATGATATTTTACTGTGTGTTTTGCCGTCGTGAAATGATTATTATTATTTTTTGGGAGGGAGGGTTATTGTATAGGTTATAAAGGGAAGATGAACATGGTTTTTTCTTTTTAGTTTAATTCCTTTTCATGGTTGGAGAGTTAGCTTGGGGTTAATCATATTACAGAGGATCTTACAAAGTGCCTGTGACTTTAATAGTTATTTCTTCTTTTTGACATTTGACATTTCGCGTTTCTATTTTTACCATCTGTCTAGGGTATCATGGATGGAGAGTATGAGCAGTCCAGGAGTGTACAAAACTCAAATGTTCCAAATTTCATGATGGGTGTCATCGACAATTTCCTGAGTGACGGTGACAACAGCATGAGAGAGCTACTCGACCTTCTGCAAACTTCAATTTTCTTGACTTCGACGGTCGCGTACTCTAAGATTTTTTTCTTTTCTGGCTTCTTGGTCGCTGATAATCGATGGGTGATTTTGATGATTATTTGCAGGAGTGCAAGGAGGGTTAATTATACTAAAGTCACTATTGCCGCTGATCGGATCAGAGTTGGTGGCAGCGAGGTAGATAAACAATTTACTTTAATTTCCAAAAAGGGTAACTATTCGATTTTATTGGTATGTTATGCATGAAATTTTTTGAAATTAATTTCTTGACATGAAATACTCAACATCATCAAGGGTATAACATTTCCAGCACTTGTGTTCGAAAGTTTCCCCTTTTAGTCATATTCTTAACATGCTGCATTAGGAAAGATCAATCCTGTTTGAATTATGCGCTTGCAAGAAGGCTGATCAGTGGCTTGTGTCCGTGTTTATTGGAAAAACCAGATGACGGTAGATTTCCTTATCCGTTATTTAGAATTTGTTTGGCTGTGGCGCGTGTGGCAACTGTCTCGTACATTCCAATGGGACTAGCGCGTGAAGAATTTTGAGGATGAGCGTTTTCAACCTTGTGATTTGATCCGCATTGTTGTTCAGAAACATTAGTCAATGAGATAACTTCCAACTAAGTGGTGAATGCGGCGCATTATATACATCAAGCCTATCATGAAGGATCTGTGATGTTGCCAGACTTTCAAGTCTTTTTCAACGCATAAAATGTGCATACGGCATCACATATATAGGCTTGTCTGCTTTTGAATGTTATTATTGGCCTAGTTCCATACTAATCGGACACCGCATTCCAATGCTCAATATTTGGAGGGCTACTTCCATGCCATGGCTGTATTATCTAAATACGGACATATAACGTATATGAGATATTCCAACAGCCGAACAAAGCAAAAGCTTTGAAATTGTCGTTTTAAACTTTATGAGTTTGATTACATGCAAATTTGGCCAAATTTATAGAGATGTAGTTCAAACAATGACATAATGATGATTAGTTCTTTGTCGGATGCTTCAGACTGAAATCAGTCGTATTGATATCTCTTTACTACTAATATGACTTGTATACCTGTACTCGTTGCTTGTGTTGTAGCCTTGGTGGTTGCCGGGTTGTAGCAGCAGCTCGTGCTCTTACAAATGCCAGCGATAATCAGGACAAGCAAAGGTAGATATTGGCATTTTCTTTGCATTTATGATTTCCGAACCCTTATAACAGTATGTGCACAATTATATCTAAGGATTTGTTTCGTTCAACAAATTATAGCCATCTTGTCAAATGTATAGACAAGCGTTTATATATCTGTTATTAATTTTCTTGTATTTGCATAACCATACAATGTAAATTAACCTCCTAAAAGCTATAAGTTTATTGCTTACGTTCCTTATTTTATGGTTGTGCATTTTAATGCCTCGCGATTAACATCATTAGTCATTCAAAGAATTGTCTTTTAATAGCATGTAACTATCATTGCTGTCTCCTTGATTGATGAAAGGGTATCTAGGTTAGAATCATACACAGACTTCTCCAAGAACTTAGAACATTAGCTTAGTCAATGCCTCACATGAAGTGCAGTCGAACCGAGTGCATGAAAAGTTTAAGAGCTTTTGCTAAAATTCTAAAGATTTGCACTGGTTTTTACCTAGAACTATTATGCACTAATAGTTGTGCTATTAGCGCATGGTTTTCTCGGAAGTTCCAAATGGTGTCAGGTGACTTTACTAGATTGCTTACTTGATCTTGGTTTAGCGCATGTCTGTTGAGTGATTGGCTATAGGTCTCTCAGGCTTGGATATTGCTGTGGTGTTAAATTTTAACTTCTGGCTTTAGCCATAACTTTGATCAAAGATACATTATGCGAAAAGTTATCTAAGATGCCTGTGTCTAGAGACTTTTTGGTGTCTTCAATAGTTTGCTGTTGTATTCATTTACATCAAGACAGCAATTTCTCTTCCTTAAAAATATAGCATCGGTGATCTGCATCCAGTGAAGATTTTGAAAAGCAATATACCAATACGAATATCTGACTTTGAACATGAGAAGTTTATTTACCTTAGCATGTGATTTAACCTAACAATGCTTATGGTTCTTACTGAGTTGCTGACTATGTGAACTTGTGCCAACCACTGACTGCATGCGATATGAGCTTCTCCATTAGTTTTTGCAATTTTTTAAAAAATGATTGCCTATGTATTTATTGATGGTCAATTTAACACTTATGTCTCTGCGGTTGTCTTCTAGCTGCGAGACATCCCATGAACTGTTGGTGAATGAGTACTATCACTTTCGCGACAAACTCAGAACCCTACATCAGGTACTGCCTCTGTTAAATGAACTCTGCTTATGCTTTCCAGAAAGACCCAAAGTATTCTCAATTCTTCATGATTTTGCCAAGAACTCTTTGTACTTTATGAATTTGGGATATCAAAGGCTTTGGAATTATTAAAGGAATGAATGTTAAGCCGATAAGGCCATCAATTAATCTGGAGAAACACTTAGAAATGTTAGTTGGGACTCAAAACATCCTGATAAACAAGAGACCTGCAAGGTAGTCCTGAAGATGAACAAGAGAGAATATTGTTATGGAATATGAGATGAGCCTCACCTCTTAGGGAAGCAAATATGAGGTTGTCATACAGTCTTTTTACCTTTTGCAAATAGCGTTATTGTTAAAATGTGATCCATTTTTTGAAAAGATCTAGACTACACCAGACTTAACGGAGAAAGAAAAAATGGCGGCAACAATTTGTCTAAGAAAAAGTTGAAGATTCTTGAAAGTTGGAGAAATTTATAGTACACGTGCATGCAAGAAAACTCTCAAATGTTAAAGAAGTTTCTGGTGTGCGTGGGCAGCAAGACCACGTGCAGCAAATAGACAAAAGAAAAGCAAAGAAAAGTCAACAAAAGCTGCTGCAGAATAGAAAAATGGAGAAAAAGGGAGAAGCAACGAGGAGAATCGGGAGAAGTCGCGAGAAGCAGAAGACTAGAAGCAAATTGTAATTTTATATTAATTTTTTGTACTTAATGTCGGTGAAGAAAGGCGGTGCTCACGCCTATAAATAGGAGTTGGATGTCTTTGTTCCTTGTAGCCGAAAAACCAGCATACTCCTTCCTTTGTAATACAAATTTTCATAATAAAAGTTCCTTTGCCATTGTAGTCCACTTTTATTCACATACACACTTGCACACACACACGATTCTCGCAAAATAACCCAACAGTGATGATATCGAGCCACGTCTTTGGTTGGTATTGGGCGTTTGTCCTACCTACCAACTTCTAAAACTACCATTTCCAAATACCCACTAACTAAACCATGGCCAACTCTACCTCATCCTCATTTCCCATCCCCATTTTTGATGGGAACAACTATGATTTTTGGAGCATAAAAATGACCACATTCTTGATGGCCCAAGATTTATGGGACATCGTGGAAAAAGGTTGCGAGGCTCTGCCATAAGGTGCAAGTGTTTCAAAGGATCAACTACAAAAGGATGCAAGGGCGCTATATTTTATCCAGCAAGCACTCTCGGAAACTGTATTTCCAAGAATAATTGGAGCAAGGACTGCAAAAGAGGCTTGGGATATACTACGAGAAGAATTTCAAGGATCGGAAAAGGTACGCATTATTCGCCTTCAAACTCTAAGAAGAGATTTTGAGAATTCTAAAATGAAAAATTATGAGACCGTACAAGAATATTGTGGAAAATTAAAGGAACTCGTTAATCAAATGAGAGCCTATGGAGATGGGATAACTGATCAAAGGGTTATTGAGAAAATATTGGTGTCACTTACCAAAAAATACAATTCCATAGTTACAACTATAGAAGGAACTAAAGACTTGACTACCCTATCAATAAGTGAATTAATTGGCTCTCTAGAAGCATATGAGAAAAGACTAATGGCACAAGAGGAAGATTCAATTGAAAGTGCCTTTCAGTCTAAAGTAAATATACGGTCTCATCAAACAAAAAATGGTGGAAGGAGCTCATGGAAAAACAAAAGAGGAGGAGAAATTATAAAAAAAGGAAAACTATCCACCTTGTGGTATTTGTAAGAAAACAAATCATTTGGAGAAGGATTGTTGGTTTAAAAACAAAAAACAATGCCGCTTTTGTAAAAGATATGGCCACGTAGAAAAAGATTGTCGCTCGAAAACAAATAATCGAGCAAACTATGTAGAAAAAAAAGAAAGTGAAGAGAATACATTTTACGTAGGCCAAGCGGCAAATGACAATAAAAGTGAAACATGGTACATCGATAGTGGGTGTAGCAATCACATGACCGGGATGAATCTATATTCACTGATATTGATAAGTCGGTGAAATCCCAAGTAAAGCTGGGCAATGGTGCATTAGTAGATGTCAAAGGAAAAGGCACCATCACCGTGAAACAAATAAAGGCCCAAAATATATACATAATGTATATCTAGTCCCTCGTCTTGCACAAAATCTCTTAAGTGTGGGCCAAATGATACAAAGTGGGTATTCTCTATATTTTAATAGAGATACCTGCATTATCTATGATAAATATAAAATATCATTGCCTCTGTTAAGATGAAAAATAACAATTTTCCTATTCAATGGAAATATGTCAAAGATATAGCCATGAAAGCTCAACTTGATGATTCATGGCTATGGCATCGAAGATTTGGCCACTTCAATTTTTCTGGGCTAAAAATTCTCCATCAGAAAAATATGATGAGAGATTTTCCAGCCATAACAGAAATTTCAGATGTTTGTGAAGGCTGTCTTCTTGGAAAACAACAGAGACAGTCCTTCCCATCTGGAGGTGCATGGAAAGCTAAGAAGCCATTAGAACTTGTCCACACGGACGTGTGCGGTCCGATGAGGACACCTACACCCAGTCAAAATAAATATTTCATCCTATTCATTGACGATTACACAAGAATGACGTGGGTATACTTTCTTTGAGAAAATCTGAGGTTTTCTCTATCTTCAGAAAATTCAAGAACCACGTCGAGAATCAAAGTGGCCAAAGAATCAAAGTCCTAAGAAGTGATAGAGGCACAGAATACAATTCAAAGGAATTTAATAAATTTTGTGAAGATGAAGGAGTTCATCATCAACTAACTGTTGGCTACGCCCCAGGAACAAAATGGAGTAGCTGAAAGAAAAATAGAACTGTCATGGAGATGGCAAGGTCTATGCTAAAGGAGAAAGGCCTTCCCAACACTTTTTGGGCAGAAGCAGTTTATACTGCAGTATACCATTAAACGGGTGTCCAACTAAAGCTGTTCAAAATAAAACACTAGTCGAAGCATGGAGTGGACGGAAGCCTTCAACAAAGCATCTCAAAGTGTTTGGATGCATTGCTACATCCACATCCCTGCTCAAAAAGGAGTAAGCTAGATGAAAAAGACAGAAAAGGGAATATTCCTTGGCTACAATGATCAATCAAAAGGCTATCGGGTTTACAACCTAAGAACCAAGAAACTTATGATTAGTCGAGACGTTGAGTTCGACGAGAATGCTGCCTGGAATTGGGAAGACGAGAAGATCGAGAAGAAGTATATCACCTTGCCAGACATACCACCTGCTCAAGAGGAGTCAACGTCACAAGAAGAAGGAGAAGTACGGATTCCACCACTCACGACATAACTCCACCGAGCTCTCCAAGAGTGACGCAAGAAGAATCTACTCCGAGTCTCCAATACTAAGGGTAAAAGCCCTTAGAAGAATTTGACACATGCAACTTTGCTATTTTGGAACCAGAAAACTATGAACAAGCATCCAAAGAAGAAGTTTGGATAAAAGCCATGGAGGAAGAGATCAAGATGATCGAGAAAAATGAAACTTGGGAGCTTGTCGATCGACCCGAAGACAAAGAAATCATTGGCGTCAAGTGGGTCTACAAGACGAAGCTCAATGCGGATGGATCAATCCCAAAAGCATAAGCAAGGCTTGTGGCGAAAGGATACTTGCAACAACCAGGTATTGACTATATTGAAACTTTCGCTCCTGTTGCTCGCCTTGATACTATTCGAGTACTCATAGCTCTAAGCAGCACAAAAAGAATGGAAGATCCATCAACTAGATGTAAAATCAGCATTCCTAAATGGATATCTTCAAGAAGAAATTTATGTAGCTCAACCAGAAGGCTTTATTGTCAAAGGCAATGAAGAAAAAGTCTTAAAGCTTAAGAAGGCCCTATACGGGTTAAAACAAGCACCACGTGCATGGTATAGTAGAATCGATGAGTACTTCATCAAGCAAGGATTCAGGAGGAGTATGAGTGAGCCGACACTCTACATCAAGACCCAAGATAAGTCCGACATTCTCATTGTCTCTATATGTAGATGATCTCATATATACAGGAAACAATGAGACAATGATTCGAGAATTTAAAAGAAGAAATGATGAAGACATTTGAAATGACGGACTTGGGCTTGATGAACTATTTCTCGGTATTGAAGTCAATCAAGATGAAGGAATTTTCATCTCGCAAAAGAAATATACCGAAAACCTCCTAAAGAAATTCAAGATGAACTATTGCAAAGCAGTTTCAACCCCACTCATGACAAACGAAAAACTATTGAAGGAAGAAGGAGCAGAAAAAGCCGATGCCTCCCTCTATAGAAGTTTAATTGGTAGTCTGCTATATCTCACTGCTACACGACCGGATATTATGTATGCGACAAGTCTACTATCACGATTCATGCAAAGTCCGAGTCAAATTCACTTTGGAGCTGCCAATAGGATTCTCAGATATTTACGAGGAACTATAGATTATGGCATTTGGTATCGGCCAAGTGCAAATGCCAAGCTCATTGGCTACACTGATAGCGACTGGGCAGGTTCAGTTGATAGGAGAAGTACTATCGGCTACGCCTTCACATTGGGCTCCGGAATATTCTCATGGGCATCCAAAAAACAAGACTCAGTGGCACAGTCTACTGCAGAAGCTGAATACATCGCAGCTGCAATGACCGCCAGTCAAGCAATATGGCTTCGAAGAATTCTCGAAGACATTGGAGAAGCACGAGATGGAATCAACTCCGATACTTTGTGACAATAAGTCCGCAATCGCTATATCAAAAAATCCAGTCTTTCATGGAAGAACTAAACATATAGACATCAAATATCACTTCATTCGTGAAGTGCAAAACAAAGGAGAGATCGAGCTAAAATATTGCAAAACTGAGGAACAAATAGCGGACATCTTCACTAAAGCATTATCGCGAGCCAAGTTCGAGATATTGCGGGAAATGCTTGGAGTATCACAAAAATGGATCAAGGAGGAGTGTTAAAATGTGATCCATTTTTTGAAAGATCTAGACTACACCAGACTTAACGGAGAAAGAAAAAATGGCGGCAACAATTTGTCTAAGAAAAAGTTGAAGATTCTTGAAAGTTGGAGAAATTTATAGTACACGTGCATGCAAGAAAACTCTCAAATGTTAAAGAAGTTTCTGGTGTGCGTGGGCAGCAAGACAACGTGCAGCAAATAGACAAAAGAAAAGCAAAGAAAAGTCAACAAAAGCTGCTGCAGAATAGAAAAATGGAGAAAAAGGGAGAAGCAACGAGGAGAATCGGGAGAAGTCGCGAGAAGCAGAAGACTAGAAGCAAATTGTAATTTATATTAATTTTTTGTACTTAATGTCGGTGAAGAAAGGCGGTGCTCACGCCTATAAATAGGAGTTGGATATCTTTGTTCCTTGTAGCCGAAAAAACCAGCATACTCCTTCCTTTGTAATACAAATTTTCATAATAAAAGTTCCTTTGCCATTGTAGTCCACTTTTATTCACATACACACTTGCACACACACACGCTTCCGCAAAAATAACCCAACAGTTATTCGCAAACAAAGTGGGGAACTCGCAATGGAGATGCTTGTCTATGGTTAAGCTCTAGTTAGAGTCTCATGCTTCCATGTGTTATCATGTTGCGGCAGTATTCCATTAGTAGTGCCCTTATTTTGGTTGAACTGATTGAGGATGCATCTTCTCTCCGTGTTAACGGATGTAGAAACTGATCGAGCTCATCAAAATATTATGCCATTTACAATGAAAAAATTCTAAGTTTCAGCGATTTGTCATTAGCCTATACACATCATCCCAAGACTTCATTTTGATGCTAAATATGATTCATTTGCTGCTCTAGTTACGTTACTTGATCCAAATGTCGATTTGTTTTCCGTAGTTGGAGAGGGCAGTCTTCAACCAAGAGTCGAGACGGAGGGGATAAAAGTAGTTGGTGTTTCGCTTAGTTGAGTATTGTTGAAAAATATGACTGCGTGAAAGCATGGTTTTCGGTATCGATATTAGTTTTTGGTTAGTGATGTGCAAACATATATGTGCGTGGCATGTATTTGGTGATGGATGGACCAGGGACAAAGTTGATGGGTCGTATTTTATCTAGTTGATGGAAATGTTTAGTACAAGAAGTGTTGGTGATAGAGGAGTATTTCATGGTACAAAAGCTATCTTAGTTCTACTCGCACGACTTCTTACATAAGTAACTCCTTGCCTATTTATAGGCAAGTTGGTCCAAAGTCATGTCCGCAGCTCTTAGCCTTAGCTAGCTCTATCATAGAGCTTTGTGAACCGACTTTCAAGACAATTATCTCTGCCATTTGCAGGGATAATTTTGTGGACTTCTCTATATAAAATTAGTGGACTCCAGACATCTCTTTAGCCGCTGGTTACTTGCTTTCATTCGGCTACTTCTTGACGAAGAAATATGTTTCTAGATTTTGTTGAAAATGGATCATCAATTTCCAACAAGTATACAGATGAGAAGATTTCATCTGTCTATGGGAAAGTTGTTGATGAAGTTTCTGCTATATATTAATTAGTAGGGACCATGTTCTTTCTTTCAGCTTTTGGCCCATTCACCTAAGTACTTGTATGTTTGTTTATCATTCTCTAGTAATGAAGATCTAGATCTTCTAAAGCAGTAAAGCTGATTTGTGGTATCTGCGAAATCGTTCATTCTCAGATGAACATGGAAGAATCATGCAGAAATCCAATGCCTACACGCTTAAAAGCCTAAGATCAGTAGAGGATTATGTTCTTAATGAAAAACAGGATACTTGGAAGAACATCAACTTTTAGGATTACTTAGGCGGTGTCTGTGTTGGATTTAATCTTACATGCTTTCGATCGAACGTAGGGAAATTAGACACATTAGTCCTTCTGGTTCACTCTAGTTTTGGTCAGCCAATTGCGAGTTCGGCGATCACATGAAGATTTCGTTTGGGTTTTTTCTCCAGCTTATTCCCGCACGTCCTCTAATAATTTGTCGTCCCTCTTATCACTCCATTTCTGCTTCACTTCATTTGGATGTTCCAATGGAGTTTTGTCCTAACTCAAGGCTCTATGAGTAGCTACAGTCCCAACTTCCCAAATACATAAATCTGCCCAAATTGCAAAAACTGGCCGTCTTGCGTTTTGGTGTGTTATTCTTTATGGGGATGTATTCATTGTTCTGCTCCCAACTGATCCTTCTTTATGCAGACACTCGGGGTCTAAGACTTATCTCAAACTAGTATGGAACGTTGATGCCTGTGGACTTGTTCCTGGGCATAATTGCCTTCCTCCAGTCGAGCGCCTTAACGGGGAGCAACATTTCCTAATCCAAGATTTCCTAATAATCGCTTATCCTAAATACTTGAACCGATCTGTGGAGGTACGGGACAGAAAAGGTACGGGGTAGGGTTAGTCTAACTGAATCTAGAATTCTTCCTGTCACACCAGCACTAGCCTCGATAGCAAAGCATACCCGAATGTCTAACGAGGGGAAGCATTTCTCAATAAGAAAAGCTGTAAACAATATAAAAGTGTTGATGTGAAAATCCAATGTGGTGTTTCAACAAATGAACCATCTTCGTCCGTGAATCAACTTGCTTAGAAACCTCAAGTGGGTTAAGTGCACCTATCACTTCACTCTGAAGATCTTGAGACTTTTTGAGTTGAAAAGAGATAAAAAGGTAACGATTTTTACCATCGTAAAACACATTTTACCTTCCATTGGCCATGACCTGAACAGAAAATCCACTAGCTATCATAAAAAAAGGTAGGTTTTCAGTACATGGGAAACCTAATAAAAGCTGGATTTTTTGCTAGGTACCATTAGGGATGGCTTTTTCAACTTTAGGGACGGTTTGTCACTCGACCGTGTGGTCTTCTTTGTAGTGTCTGCAATTGATTTGCTCCAATAAGATAACAAATTCTCCATTTGGTTACGTTAGGTTCTATTCATTTGGTTATATTGCCCATTACGATGATCTCCCAAAAATGATTCGTTTAGAAGATTGATGGACTTATCAATATGGGATGCTTGTAAATCAGATAGTGACTCGATTCCGTACCTATTTTAAGACTATTCATTGGTTCTTTTCTTCTTCGATTTCCTAGAAAAAAAGATTCATAACTAGTTTATGCTCTCAAAATATGTAAATTCTATTTACTAGAACTCCTCGTCAAAAGGGGTGGCTTAAGGTAATCTCAACAAAGTTTGGTTAGACGGAGGCATCACTAGTAAATGATGAAAAATACTTATTAACTCTCCAGCCACAAAATGGTAATCTGTATTCTTTTTCTCATTAAGGATTACTTGTGATTAGAAAGATTTAGTGGAAAAGAGAGGGAGAAAAGAAGCAGGCTATTAAATTATTTCATCTCATTCTGACCTTCCATGATGGTCATGTTATGAACAAAAAATTCACTGACTACCATAAAAATAAGGTGGGTTTTCAATACATGGGAAACCTAATCAAAGCTGTGTTTCTGGCCAGGCAAATCGCACCTCCTCAACCCATGATGAATTTCTTGCATTATCGAAGGATTGTTTAGATAGGAATTGGAACTTTGATCAAAAGGTTGTTGCTCCCTCACTCTAGTTCAAATTGCACATGAGGGGAGTAATTAAGTTCCAGCTGGCGAAAATGAGAAGAAAATGGAAGGAGCCGTTGGGAGGGGTCGCTTCCAAGTCTAGGTCCGACGGCGCGTGGGGCACGTGCGCGTCTTTGCCATAGCGTCCCCCTCCTTTTAGGGGTGTCAAAGGGTTGGGTTTTGATGTTACCCGACTCGACTCAAATCATAAAGGGTCACTTACTATGACCTGACGCAAGCCCCGACCTGAAACATATTAGACCCGCATCAAAAAATTGGGTCGGGTTAGGCTGGTTAGGGTCGGGTCGGGTTTTGGGTATTTTTTTCCCACTTCCCTAGTTTAATTTTTTTGAAGTAAAAGACCATTTAATTTTTTTCCACCTCCCTTTTGTCACTCTTTTCCTGCATCCACCATACAGATGAATCAAATCCATCACCAAAACCAGCTTCTCCAGCACAGCGAAGAAGAAAACCAGATTTCAAGACCCAAGAAGGTATTTCTATTTTTTTTTTTGAAAATTCGCGAAAATTGTTCATCCTTTCAAAACTGGAGTACGACATGTAGTTCGTCGTCCTCATGCTATTCCCCGGAAAACCAAACGCCGTCGCCTCGCTGAAATCGTAGAAATTAGGCGGGTTCGAGCACAGAAAATCCGCCGCATTATTCGGCAAACACGGTAGATGATTACTCAGATACGCGCCGTCGCCGTTCGTGGCCTCGAAGCTGGGCGGCGCTTTGGCGGCGGTGGCGGCAAAGCGGGAGTTCACCTGGCCGCCGTCCCCGATGCTGCTGCTGCAGTTCTCCTCCGTGATCACCGACGAGCACTCGTTGTCCTCGCCGGACCCCGGCGGCCGTGGTCAAAGGAGGAGGAGGACAGCGACGGCTTCTTGATGGAGCAGGGACAGGTAGACATCCGACGCCAAGAGGGAGACGCGGGTTGCCATTGGGAAGCGTCGGTTCAGGAAAAGATGAAACGTCGTCTAGAGAAACCGGCACAACCCTCGCGTTCAAGGAACCGGCACAACCCCTCGCGTCACCTCATTGAAATACTTTTTAAATTTTCGTAGCACAGCACATTTGACTCGCGCCTCTTCGCTCCAGTGGCCTGGTAATGTCAAGCTTCCTTATATAAACCTGCCTTCGAATCTCTGGCCAACCCACCTTTTGCTTCCTAATTTTCTTTTCCGGCTCTATCTCCCTCTATTTCTCTCTGCGTTGTGAGGAAAGAAAATAGGAGGGAAATGGCTCAACGAAGGCTTCAGGACTTCATTGACACCTTAAAACACGAGGTGATCGCTTCCCTATAGCTTCCATCTCCATGGCATCTCTTTTCGCTAGATCATCAGTCATCTGCACGTTTTAGATTTTGACATCGTTCGCCTGGCAAAAGAAGTGATCGTCCTTTTCGTTTCCTGAATGACGGGCGAGCAAGCCCTCTTTTAAGCGGATGAACATGAGCTTTTGATCATCTTATCACGGTCTATGTATATATGCATGATTATGCAGTCCATCTTGACTGCTTCTTTTGTAGGAAAATGCAGATTATTTCTCGTATACGTATACCATGAGACGAGTGGCATTAGGTTTTGTCCACCCGACCACCTGTAAAATTATTTCATATGATATCGTATCGTGCGTTTTTGCGATCGCGAAATGATTTTTTTTTTCTTTTTTTGGAGGGTTATTGTATAGGCTATAACGGGAAGATGAACATGGTTTTTTTTTTAATTTCTTTTAATGGTTGCAGAATTAGCTTGGTTTTAACCATATTACAGAAGATGTTACCAAGTGTCTGTGACTTTGATAGTTATTTCTCCTCTTTGAGAGTTGACATTTCGCATCTACATTTTTACCATCTGTCTAGGGTATCATGGATGGAGAGTATGAGGAGAGCAGGAGATCACAAAGCTCAAATTTTCCAAATCTCATGATGAATCTCATCGACAATTTCTGAGTGATGGTGACAACAGCACGAGAGAGCTAGCCGACCTTCTGTAAACTTCAATTTTCTTGACTTCGATGGTTGTGTGCTCTAAGTTTTTATTCTTTTTTGGCTTCTCGGTCGCTGATAATCGGTGGGTGATTTTGATGATTATTTTCAGGAGTGCAGGGAGCGTGGATTATACTAAAGTCACTATTGCCGCTCTTCTGATCAAAGGAGGTGGCAACAGATAGATAAACAATTTACTTTAATTTCCAAAAAGGGTAACTGTTCGATTTTATTGGTATGTTATACGTGAAATTTTCTTAAAATAAATTTCTTGACATGAAATACTCAACATCTTCAAGAGTAGAACATTCCAGCACTCGTGTTCGAAAGTTTCCCCTTTTAGTCTCATTCTTAGCATACTGCATTAGGAAAGATCAATCTGTTTGAATTATGCGCTTGCAAGAAGGCTCATCGGTGGCCCGAGTCTGTGTTTGTTGGAAAACCAGATAACGGTAGATTTCCGTATCCAATATTTAGGTTTTGTTTGGCTGTGGCGCGTGTGGCAACTGTCTAGTACATTCCAATGGGACTAGCGCGTGAAGAAATTTGAGCATGAGCGTTTTGAACCTTGTGATTAGTGGTGTATGCAGTGCATTACTGTCAAGTCTGTTGTAATGCATAAAATGTGCATACGATAACACGTAAATAGGCTGCAATTTTTGTCCACTTTTGAATTATATCATTGGCCTAGTTCCATATTAATTGAAAGCCACATTCCGATGCTTTTGGAGAGCTACTTCTGTGCCATGGCCAAATTATCTAAATATGGACATATAACGTATATGTGATATACCCATGGCCAAACAAAGGGAAAACTTTGAAATTGCCGCTTTAAACTGAGTTTGATTGCATGCAAATTTGGCCAAATTTACCGAGATATGGTTTGAAGAATGATATAAAGATATGTTTAGTTCTTTGTTGGAGGCTTCGGACTGAAATCAGTCATACTCATTTTGATATCTATTTTTCTGAGTTGTTAATGACAAGTTATTTCCTGAATGACGCCTCATTTACTACAAAATGACTTGTATTCCTGTGCTCGTTGCTTGTGTTGTAGCCTTGGTGGTTGCCGGGTTGTTGCAGCAGCTCGTGCTCTTATAAATGGCAGCCTTAATCAGGACAAGCAAAGGTAGAAATTGGCATTTCTTTGCATCCATGATTTCAGAACCCTTATAACAATATGTGCACAATTATGTATGAGGATATGCTTTGTTCAACAATTTATAGGCATCTTCTCAAATGTATAGACAAGCTTTTAAATATCTGTGATTAGTTTTCTCGTATCTGCATAACCATATATGTAGACTAACCTACTAAAGCTATAAGTTTATTGCTTTGCATTCCTTATTTACGGTCGTTCATTTTAATGCCTAGTGATCAACATCATTAGTCATTCAAAGCATTCTCTTTTGATAGCATGAACTGTCATTGCTGTCTCCTTGATTGATGAAAGGGTATTTAGATTAGAATCATACGCAGACTTCTCCAAGAACATGGAGCAATAGTTTAGTCAATGCCTAGCGTGAAGTGCAGTTGAACCAGCGTGCTCGAAAGTTTAAAAGCTTTTGCTATGATTCTAAAAAAGTGCACCAGTTTTTACCTAGCACTACTATGCACTAACAGTCGTGTTATTAGCGCATGGTTTTCTTGGAAGTTCAGAAGGTGTTAGGTGATTTTACTAAGATTGCTCGCTTGATCTTGGTTTAGCGCTTGTCTGTTGAGTGACTGGCTCTAGGTCTCTCAGGCTTGGATCGGGCTGTGGTGTTAACTTTTAACTTCTGGCTTTAGCCATAACTTTGATCAAAGATACATCATGCAAAAAGTTATCTATGATGCCCGTGTCTTCAATAATTTGCTGTTATATTCATTTACATCGAGATAACAATTTCTCTTCCTTAGAAATACAATATTGGTGATCTGCATCCAATGAAGATTTGAAAAGCAATTTACTGACATGAAATCTTGCTTTGAACATGAGAAGCTTATTTACCTGTGCATCTAATTTAACCTAACAATGCTTATGGTTCTTGCTGAGTTGCTGACTATGTGGACATATGGTCTATTTGACACTTGTGTCTCTGTGGTTCTCTTCTAGTTGCAGAGGCATCGTATGAATGGGTGGTGAATGAGTACTACCAGTTTCGTGACAAACTCAGAACCCTATATAAGGTACTGCCTCTATCAAATGAAATATGCTTATGCTTCTCTTGAAAGACCCGAAGTATTCGCAATTCTTAATGGTTTTAGTAAGAACTCTTTATGCTTCATGAATTTTAGGATATTGAAGGCTTTGAAATTATCAAGCCGAACAAGGCCATCAATTAATCTGGAGAAGTACTTAGAAAATGTTAGTCGGGACTCAACAGGACTCAAAACATCCTGATAAACAAGAGACCACTGAGCAATTCCCAAAGACGAACAAGAAAGAGAATATTGTTATCGGATATGAGATGAGCTTCACATCTTAGGGAAGCAAATATGAGGTTGTCATACCGTCTTTTTACTTTTTGCACAATGGAGATGCTTGTCTATGGTTAGGCTCTAATCAGAGTCTCATGCCGCCCGCAGCGTTATCATGTTGCAGCAGTATTCCATTAGTAGTGCCCTTATTTTGGTCGAACTAATTGAGGATGCATCTTCTCTCCGTGGAAATGGACGTACAAACTGATCGGGCTCATCAAAGTATTATGGCATTTAGAATGAACAAATTCTAAGTTTCAGCTATTCGTCTTTATCCTATGCACATCATCCACAGATTTCATTTTGATGCTAAATATGATTCATTTGCTGCTCTGGCAACATTAGTGATCCGACTGTCAATTCGTTTCCTGCAGATGGAAAGAGGGCAATCGCCACAGCGAGTCCAGAAGGAGAGGATAAAAGCTGTTGGTGTTTCGCTCAGTTGAGTATGCAGATGAGAGATTTCATCCGTCCATGGGAAAGTTGTTTATGAAGTTCCTGCTATGTATAAATTAGTAGGGACCAAGTGCTTTCTTTTGGCTTTTGGACCATTCACCTAAGTATTTTGTATGTTTTTAAGGGCATGAATAGTAGTTGAACCTGGGATGATAACTTTTCAAATTTCCTTGCTAAAAGCATATCTGTGCCAGTTTCATGAAATTTCTATGCTTGTTGAGGTTCTTGATTTAGTAATCACTTGATGAATTGATTCCTAGTACTGGACGATCAACCATGTATTGAATCTAATGAAAATCCTGCTTGAGTGCCCACCATTGCGCATGTTCACAAAGAAAATGAGTGTTTTGTGTCCGCACACATATGCCTCCTTAACCTTTGTAGGGCCATATAAGGGTATAGCTACCCCTAAGGTGAACACCAATGAATGCTAGCTGCAAGAATTACTATGCTAGCATTAGAGTGGCTTATGTATGAATGCTCTTATTTTAATAAAATTTTTAAATACATTTACTAATATATATCTTTTACATTACTCTCAACATGAAAATGTAAAAAGTTATATAGTTATTGTTTATTTTTTTGTAATTTTAAAAATACTAAAACTAAAAAACTTAATTTTTGAGCTTTGCATCTAATTTATAATCAAATTCTTTTAATATAATTTTTAAAATATATTTACTAATATATATCTTTTACATTACTCTCAACATGAAAATGTAAAAGGTTATATGGTCATTGTTTCTTTTTTGCAATTTTAAAAATACTAAAACTAAAATACTTAATTTGGTGTATTAAAGAACTTCCGAATATATGTTTCACCAAAGCAGTCTTTGCATTCTGCAAAAATCTTTTCGGTTATAGTTTCCAAACGATCAGCATTCGGAAAACGCGCTCACGCCGAAGGTATTTGCGTTATCCCGAAATTATTTAAAGTGACAAGCAGTACAGAGAAGTGCGCGAGAAAGATTATTGAGAAAAAGAAATAAAAAAATCTTATCTTTGGAAGATGAGATTTTTTTTTTGGTCAATTCTTCGAAATTATAGGTGAAAGAAGCCAAATAGGTCCCCGCCACGTGACATTCACGTGCCGTACCTTGACTGATCTTTTCAGAAACCAGAGGCCAAACGCACAGATGTGGGGAATCCGAGGCAGCATCACTCCTCGAGCGACGTGTTATCGCGGGAACCGGATTTACAAAAGTTGGATAAAATTCCACATAGGATTACTAATAATTCCAAACTATGGCCAACACATTTACCCGAATTTTTTCTATTACACAAAAAAAAATTAAATTTGTACATTTATGACATATTTATCTTCTGTCAAGGTTCTGTTAATGAGTTACCAAAAAAAAAATATTTATCTAATACGGGAAGGCAAATGGTATTTGATGTAGTTATAACCCATATGACTTAAGTGAAATTAAAAAATCATTTAACAAAATTTTGATGGGATAAATATGTCTCATACAATAACTTTAGAGTGATTGTGTTAAGGTGAATATAGTTTGAAATTTTTGATATCACAAAAAAATCAGGATAAATATGATACAATAATCATAATTAAAAATTGGTGAGTTTTGGATCCTCAATTTAGTATATTTTCTTCTCTCTTTTTTTGCAACTAATTATGGACAAAAGCTGAATGATTAAGCAGTAGATTGTTGACATGAAGGTGACGCAAAGACAAATCGCAGCGCCTTGAAAGTAGGCCACCTTTTTACCGTATCAGCAATTCATCGAAAAATCAGCGGTTCCCTCGTCCGCATGCATCAATTACAAAATAACAAAATAAAAAGTAAAATTGAGGGCCAATGACACGATTTTTTTTGTCGATCTCTTCCCCATTACGTACACCTTTCTGCTCGGAAACACTGCATAGCTCTTTGCGGGCGTGGAACTTCAGCCGGCTCTTGAAACTCACGCGTCCTTCATCTCACGAAGGTGGGGATTTGAGCCGTCAGCCTCCTCGCCCCAGCGTGTTGGAGGCCGCCTACATGATTGCCTCCTAAATTTGGTGCCTTTAAAATGATTTTCTTTCTTATTATTATGGCTGTTTATTTCACAAAATATTAATAATTTCAAAAATAATTTCTTGTATCATTTAAAGTAATTAGTCAATGACAAAAGCGTTTTCATTATTGACAATAATTTATATTTAAATATTTTCATAGGTAATAAAAAATATTTTTCGCTAATTTATTTTTTTATAAGCACTATAAAAGAAACTTTTTAGAAAATATAATCAAGAAATCGTTCAGCTTTTCGCGTAACGAATGAAGTAGCACTGATCTTACGATCACGAATACATTGATACAAAGGAAAAAAAAAAAAAACAATCCATTTAACAATTTGCTTATAAATTCTAAAGAGCAAGTATAACTTCCAAAGGAAGGTAGCATAATTCAATCGGACTTGGTACCGTCGGACATGACTACTTCGCACCCCATGAACGTGATTAAAGTATAGTACGAGGTATTGAGAGAAAAAAAATAATTCGAATTTGGCAGGACGCAATATGCTAAGTTAGTTAGTTGTACACGTCGAGACAAAATCGTTGTAGACCAAGACGTGTTGATCCTAATCAGTAATTTTGATTATTCGAGACACGTAGGTGCGAAACATGAATTACATACGAATTAAGAGTCCGGCTATGACACGATATGCCACGTCGGACCAGGCGTCCCCTCGATCCATCATCAATTTATAGGGGTTGGAATGCGCAGACGGACGGTCTCCTCTAGGGTTCAGGATGATGGCTTCCCAATCGCCAACGTGGCGCGATCCTGACCGTCCGCGGGAACACGCGATCCCCATCAAGCTTCGTGCTGGTTTCCTCCCCCCGGCGATACGGGCCCGCGATATTATCGCGAGATGTCAGGCGGACGATCGGATGAACCGAAACGACTCGCTGCAGGACCGCGCGAGTTGAATACGCCGTGGGTGGGGCCCAGCACGATGGTGCCCCACGCCACGCACGATTCGGTGCCGTTTATGATGATGCTCCTCTGTCTCTATTGGGACTTTGGGAACGGAATCTCGGACCGTAACATGTGCAACCCCCACGTAACATAGACTTTTGGTTTCCAGGGATAGAGTAGGAGATTTTCCGACTTTTATAAATTCCCATAAAGAAGAAGACTACGACTAATGAGATTTAGCGTTAACGATTTCAGGGTAGAATACTTGGAATCTATTCTATTAGAGCCAGTTGTTAATTTTTAAGAATACGAAACTTTATTTACCTTGGAACTTATCTTAGAATTTACTCTTTGTGTTCATTTGAAAAATGTATAAATTGTAAATAAGCTTATAATTATACTCATTTTTCTATCCCTATATAGAGCATGTCGTATTCTCTTATATATTAACTTGTAAATTGATCGTACTGTACTTAACATTATTCAAAGAATTATTTTCAGTTATGCTTGATTATGTAATTGGGGTATTTTTTTTTCAATACGAATGGCAAGTTAAAAAAGATGATCGGTGGGAGTTATAAAAGTCGAGCAGTGATTTTTTTTTTTAAATTTCAATATGAAAACTATCTCTCTAAAATTGAGAAAATGAAAACGATTCCACATGATATCAAATAACTAATTGTCATTTTCTATATATCTTTTGAAGAATTTAAGGTGTCCAACATTTAACCTTGACCATTGAGAGTAAAACTTATTCAAACCACGTCGAATGAATATATGTCGAACATGGGAAAAAAGAAGCATTTTGAGCAAAAAAATGACATGAATTTGGAGATGCATTATATGGAAAGGAAGCTCATAAGGAATATTTTTGTATGGCATGTAGCATATTATTCTAATCTTGTTCTTATCATGCAAAATTTATAGGAAGTAGGGAACCATCATTATTATCATCTCCTATAATATAAGAAGTGGTTGAGTAACTTGAGTTTATCCTCACCTAAATTGAATTGGTTTTGAGTTTTCCTTGTCCGTGTGTTTTGTAATGAATTTAAGTAGTTTAAGTTTCTTTTAGATAGTAGATTGTTTTTCAAAGTAAAAACAATTGGTGATTTTTCGTTTTCCATGGTTTTTCAAATTTTATCCTTTGAAGGAAAAATTTGATGGGAAAAATAAATTAAAGTGGACAACAAATAGAAACATTTTTAAAATATAGTTTAGATATAGATAATGTAAGGGTGATTTGGGAGATAAGATGGTGAGACAAAAAGTTACTTTCAGCATAAATTTATAGAGGAAATATAAGATTTATTTCCAACTGAAGATAATTGGAGAATCAACAGAAAATGTTGAAATTGCAAGAGTAATAATGCTAGAAAACTGAAAATAGGAAAAATATAAGCATTTTAAAAGAAAAAAATGTGAGGTAGGTGACCATAAACATGCAATAAATGAAAAAACAAATCTCTTAAGGAATCCTTCATATATGGCAGTAGAGAGATTCATAGAGGATAATCTCTTTCATTATCATCATCCGACTAATATGGTAAGTAGATGGCACAAAATTAATCAAATACTTATTTTATAAATATAATAAATGATTAAGCTTATTCCATGGGTTAAGTAATTGGATTTGTTTCAAATACTTACCTTTTACAATAAATTGACAAGTAAAGCTTATGACCAAACTGAAAATAGGAAAAATATAAATATTTTTAAAATGAAAAAAAAAGCAAGGGCACGTGACCATAATCATGCATTAAATGAAAATATGATAAGTAGATGAGAATAAAATTAATCTTATTTTATAAATATAGGAAATGATCGAGCTTATCCTCATGGGTTAAGTAATTGGATTTGTTTCAAATTCTTATCTTTTTACAATAAATTGATATGTAAAGCTTGCATAACCAAACTGAAAATAGGAAGAACATCAACATTTTTTAAAATGAAAAAAACGCAAGGGTAGGTGATCATAATCATGCATTTATTGAAAATATGGTAAGTAGATGAACACAAAATTAATCTTATTTTATAAAGATAGGAAGTGATTGAGCTCATCCTCATGGGTCAAGTAAATAGATATGCTTCAAATTCTTACCTTTTATAACAAATTGACATATAAAATTTACAAGACCAAACTGAAAATAGGAAGAATATAAGCATTTTTAAATTGAAAAAGGCAAGGGTGAGCGATCATAATCATGCATTAAATGAAAATATGGTAAATAGATGATCACAAAATTAATCTTATTTTATAAATATAGGAAATGATTGAGCTTATCCTCAGGAGTTAAGTAATTGGACTTGTTTTAAATTCTTCCATTTTTAGAACAAATTGACATGTAAAAGCTTGCTTGACCAAACTGAAAATAGGAAGCATATAAGCTTTTTTTTTTTTTTTAAAGGTAAGGAGTAGGTGACTATAATCATGCATTAAATGAAAATATGGTAAGTAAATGAGCACAAAATTAATCTTATTTTATGAATATAGGAAATTAAGCTTGTCCTCATGGGTTAAGTAATTGGTTTGTTTCAAATTCTTACATTTTACAACAAATTGACATGCAAAGCTTGCAACTGAAAATACAAAGAATATAAGCATTTTTAAATCAAAAAATGCAAGCATGATTAAATGAGAATATGTTAAGTACATGAACACAATATTAATCTTATTTTATAAATGTAGGACATGATTGAGTTTACCCTTATGGGTAAGTAATTGGATTTGTTTCATATTTTTACATTTTTACAACAAATTGACATGTAAAGCTTTTATGACCAAATTGAAAATAGTAAAAGTACAAGCATTTTTTTAAAATGAAAAAAAATGCAATGGTAGTGACCATAATCACGCATTAAATGAAAATATGGTAAATAGATAAACACAAAATTAATCTTATTTTATAAATATAGCAAATGATTGAGCTTATCTTCATGGGTTAAGTAATTGGATTTGTTTTTAAATTTCTTACCTTTTTACAACAAATTGACATGTAAAGCTTGCGTAAACAAACTGAAAATAAGAAGAATATAAGCATTTTTTAAAATTAAAAAAAAAAAAAAGGGAAGTGTAGGTGACCATAATCATGCATTAAATGAAAATATGGTAAGTAGATAAACATAAAATTAATCTTATTTTATAAATATAGGAAATGATTGAGCTTATCGTCGTGGATTAGGTAATTGGATTTGTTTCAAATTCTTGCCTTTTACAACAAATGGACATGTAAAGCTTGCATGACCAAACTGAAAATAAGAAAGATATAAGCATTTTTAAATAAAAAAGCAAGGGTTAGTGACCATAATGATGCATAATTGAAAATATGATAAGTAGATTAGCACAAAATTACTCTTATTTTATCAATATAGGAAATGATTAGCTTATCCTCATGGATTAAGTAATTAGATTTGTTTTAAATTTCTTACCTTTTTACAACAAAATTGACATATAAAGCTCGCATGACCAAACTGAAAATAGGAAGAATATAAGCATTTTTAAAATGAAAAGAAGGCAATGGTAGGTGACCATAATCATGTATTAAATGAAAATATGGTAAGTAGATTAACACAAAATTAATCTTATTCTATAAATATAGGAAATGATTGAGTTTATCCTCATGGGTTAAGTAATTGGGGTTTTTTTTTTTTTAATTTCGTATCTTTTACAACAAATTGACAAGTAGAAGCCTGCATGACCAAATTGAAAATAGGAAGAATATAAACATTTTTAAAATGAAAAATGGGCAAGGGCAGGTGACTATAATCATACATTAAATGAAAATATGGTAAGTATATGAGCATAGAATTAATCTTATTTTATAAATATAGGATATGATTCAGCTTATCCTCAGGGGGTTAATAATTGGATTTTTCAAATTCTCACATTTTTTACAATAAATTAACATGTAAAAGCTTGCATGACCAAACTAAAAAAAGGAAAAATATAAGCATTTTTAAAATGGAAAAAGCAAGGGTAAGTGACTATAATCATGCATTAAATGAAAATATGGTAAGTAGATGAGTATAAAATTAATCTTATTTTATAAATATAGGAAATGATCGAGCTTATCCTCATGGATTAAGTAATTAGATTTGTTTTTAAATTTCTTACCTTTTTTACAACAAATTGACATATAAAACTTGCATGACCAAACTGAAAATAGGAAGAATATAAGCATTTTAAAATGAAAAAAAAAGACAATGGTAGGTGACCATAATCATGTATTAAAAAGAAATATCGTAAGTAGATGAGCACAAAATTAATCTTTATTTTGTAAATAAAGGATCTATTATTGAGCTTATTCTCATGAGTAAAAAGTAATTGGATTTGTTTCAAATTCTTATGTTTTTTACAACAAATTAACATGTAAAACTTATATGACTAAATATGGTTCATCATTCAACCTTATCCACGCAACCTATTATTGGCACTGTACTTAATTCACATCCTAGTAATAAGTTAAATTTTGATATTACATAGGTGGGCAAAAAAAAAAAATTACGATCATCTCATGATATGGATCCAGAATCAAATATCTTTGGCGTGCCGCGTGAATGTTATCACCAACCAACATATCCCGGACTCTGTTTATGCAAAAAAGGTATTAAAGAAAAAAAAAGAGAGATGTCGTCGTCGTCGAAATATATTCCACAATAACTTTCAATAAAATAAGTGGTGGCATGAATTGGAAGTCAGAATTCTCAACCAGAGTAAGCTAATAGCAAAATGTCTTAATAAAATCAGTTTTAGCGAATTAGATCTTAGGACATCTAAAATTAATCATGGCAGAATTCACGAAATCCGGTGGTCCTACCAACGTCGACAGGAAGGTAAAGCTTTCCCCCGATGAGTCGAAAAGATATTTCTCTTTTTTTTTTCCTTTTTTTTCGGTGGGGTTTTTTACGGCCCAAAACTGCTGGGGCCCACGAGGCCCTCGGCTCCCCCGCCCGCCCCGCTATAAAAGGCACCTCTTCCGCTCATGCAATTCTCGCCTACTCCGCCTTCGCATCACGTCTTCTTCCCCGTTTGCGAAGGAGAAGCGACAACCTAGCCGTTATCGTCACTTTCCCTCCTCTTTCTCTCTCTTTCCCTCACTTTCCCGGAAAATCCCCCTCGCCCCTCGCCCCTCGCCTCTCTCCCTCCCTCAATCTCTCTCGCTGTTTCGCGATTTTTCCGCGCCTCTCCTGCCCCCGACCTCACATTCAGATCCACCCGCAACCAAATCTCTGCCTCCTCCTTTTCCTCTCTCTCTCTTCCTGCGCGTTGCTGCGATTCTGTACATCTCTCCTCGCGCCTGCGCTCTCAGATCCGCAAGGTGAGATCTTGCTCCGGCGCGTGAATCCCGGAACCGGCCGCCGTCCGTCGCCCGCGCAGCCGCGTCCCAGGGAAGCGGAGATTCCTCTCCCCCGTCCCTTCCTGCTGAGCCTGCCTCGTAGTTATTACGGATCTGTGGAGGCGCGAGAGTGTTTCGCTGTGCTCTAGGGTTCCGATCTCTCACTGCTTCTTTTGAGGGGGTAGCCGGGGCCTCGGCCTCGGCGGGTTTCAACGCCCCCACCTTCACAAATCTATCGGAAAACAACGGCAACAACAATTCCTCCTCCAGGCTCTTGATCCTTTACCTGTTCCTTCCCCCGAGGAAAAGAAGAGCCCATAATGCCTGCCCTCGCTTGCTGCGTGGACCCCGCCGTCGCGCCTCCCGGCTACGCTCTCGCCGTGGACGGCTCTCTTTGCCCGGCGGCCGCGGTGGTCCCGCCTTTCTCCGGCGGCGCCTCTCTCGACGACGACCGCCGCCGCCGCTACTGCCGCTGTTGACGATGGGTCCTTCTGGTCTCCCTCGCTGTCGGCGTCCTCTACCCGGATCGACGGGTGGGGGCTCCGTACTTCGCGGTGAACGGGTCAGGAACATCTCGGTCCGCCCGCACGGCACGGAGACCCTCGGCCACCAGGAGATCGATCTGCTCAAGATCGTCAAGAAGGCCTCCGGATCCGAAGTCCGTGGGCGGGCTCGAGCTGCAGCTGCCCTCGTCGTACGGTTCCCCGACGTGCTCAAGAACCGCCTCCAGTCGCTGCAGTTTGCTTTCGACTTTGCAGTTCGCTCGCTCGACTACCAGGCTCATTACCAGGGCGTTTATCCCGTCAAGTGCAATCAGGACCGCTTCGTTGTGGAGGATTATTGTCAAGTTCAGTCCCCATTCAGGTTCGGGCTCGAGGCGGGTCAAAACCGGAGCTCCTTCTCGCGATGAGCTGCTTGTGCAAAGGGAAACCAGAGCTTTGCTGGTATGCAACGGGTTTAAGGATTGTGAAGTACATATCTCTCGCTTTGGTCGCTAGAAAGCTTGCAATTAATACTGTGATTGTGCTTGAGCAAGAAGAAGAGATTGATTTGGTCATTAATTTGAGCAAGAAGCTCTCTGTGAGGCCTGTGATTGGTGTTAGGGCTAAGCTTAGAACCAAGCATTCCGGTCACTTTGGGTCGACTTCAGGAGAGAAGGGTAAGTTCGGATTAACAACGACTCAGATTCTGCGAGTCGTGAGGAAGCTCGATCAAGCCGGGATGCTCGATTGCCTGCAATTGCTGCATTTCCATATCAGGTCTCAGATTCCTTCCACAGTCCTGCTTGCTGATGGGGTTGGAGGCGGCACAGATCTACTGTGAGCTTGTCCGTCTCGGTGCCCAAATGAAAGTTATTGACATTGGAGGCGGTCTTGGCATTGATTACGATGGATCAAATCAGTGATTCTGATATCTCTGTTGGATACGACCTGCAAGAGTATGCTGCAGCTGTTGTTCAGGCTGTTCGCTTTGTTTGCGACCGCAAATCTGTGAAGCATCCCATAATCTGCAGCGAAAGTGGCCGTGCAATTGTCTCTCATCACTCAGTCCTGATTTTCGAGGCTGTTTCTGCCAGCGCTTATGAAGGCCCTGTGCTGTCTTCTCTGGATTGCAGCAATTCATGGAGAGTCTGACGGAGGATGCTCGTGCAGATTACGGCAGCTTGTATTCTGCAGCCATGAGAGGTGAGTATGAAACTTGCTTGCTCCTTGTAAGATCAACTGAAGCAGAGATGCATTGAGCAGTTCAAGGAAGAATTCTGGGCATCGAGCAGCTTGCTGATGTTGATGGCCTGTGTGACATAGTTTCCAAGGCATTGGGTGCATCAGACCCGGTGCGCACTTACCATGTGAATCTCGATTTTCACTTCGATTCCCGATTTCTGGGGTATCGGCCAGCTCTTCCTATTGTTCCTATTCATCGACTGGATCAAAGGCCTGGAATGAGGGGGATTCTTTCTGATTTAACCTGTGACAGCGATGGGAAGATTGATAAGTTCATTGGGGGTGAGTCAAGCTTGCCTTTGCATGAGTTAGAAGGTGAACGCAGTGTCTCGGTGGTGGCGGTAGGTACTATTTGGGGATGTTCTTGGGCAGGGCTTATGAGGAGGCCATTGGTGGACTTCATAACCTGTTTGGTGGCCCTAGTGTCGTGCGGGTTTCTCAGAGTGATGGTCCACATGGCTTTGCAGTGACTCGCGCTATGCCAGGACCATCCTGTGGGGATGTCCTCCGGGTGATGCAGCACGAGCGAGCTCATGTTTGAGACCCTCAGGCACCGAGCAGAGGAGTACGGCAGTGGACAGTACAACGATCCCATGGGCAACGACGCTTTGGCTAGCCGCCTTGCTCAATCTTTCCACAACATGCCGTATCTGGTGGCCACTTCCTCCTGTGCTCTTAATGCTATAAACAACAACGGCTTCTACTATTGCGACGAAGATGATTATAATGCCGCCGTTGCTGTTGCTGATGCTGCCTCTGGAGAGGATGAGCAGTGGTCTTACTGCTATGCTTGACGTCTTGAGTTAGTCTTAGCATTCCCAATAAGAGTCACCTTTGGTGGCGGTAAGCGATTTGTTCGTCGAGGTCGTCGTCTGCTGTTTTTCTTTTTTTCCCTTTTTTTCAATTTTTTTTAAGTAATTTTAATTTCAAGAGATCGATGTTTGGCTGAAGCGCAGTGTCCTTAGCCTTATGTCGAAAGGAGGGGACATGAGAACCAAAGTGATCCTTTATGAGTTTGGTTTTTTCTTTATTCCCTCCATTTCATGTCCTCTTTGTGAGATTCTTGAAATTTATCATTAGTTTCTTCAATGGTGGCTATGCTTTTGTCTCTTTCCGTTTCTTTTGAAGTTGCTAACTATTGAAGAGTTGAGGCTAATGTCCTAATGTCATCATGGCCTTTTGTCAATCGCTTCCGAGGGAAAATTCTTATGGGAAGACCAGATCTTGGTAGGGCCAAAAAGAGGCAAAATTGATTTATTTTTGTAAAGTAAGAAAAAACATAAATAAGGTTTAGTCTTATCCTTGGAACGGAAAAGTCAGGAATCATGATGGAGAGATCATGTTTTGTGGGGTCTGGTTGAAATGCGTTGTCAGACTGGTACACAAAGTTGACCATACCGTTGGCTTGTGTTGTAACTGATAGTGATTTATAAGGTTGGAGTGAAGAATGGTTTCCTTTTCATATTTGAATGTTGAATAGGAGGAGTGGGGTGAATTTGACCGGACAAAAAGGCAACTTCTAAGTTACTTCTAACCTTTCTGGTGGGTTTTTTTGAGTTAAAAAAGCTATTTTCCAAGGATATTAAGCCTGTGTCTCCTGAGAAGAAAGAGGGGTAGGGTTTCTGTTGGCCATAGTTTCTCTGGGTGTTAATGCTGAGCCTCAAAGAGCTCTTGTGGCCAAATGGTTGGGTCTGTGAGGTAACAACAAATGAAGGATATGTGAAGACGAGTTGGTTTAACTCACGAGACACATGATTTATTTTTTTATAAGTGGAATAATTACATAAATAGTTCTTGGCTTTAGCCCAATATGTAATGTCATGACTGAATTTTTAATTAGTTCGATATGATTCAAGAACTTGAAACTAATGTGCAATATGTTCTTAAACTTTTAGTAAATATTAATCTAACTCTTGAATTATATGAAAATTTTCCAATAATACACTTGCATTAATTCAAGTTTAAAGACAATATTAAACATTTTCATATAGTATGGGGAGAAGAATTAAATTGAATATGTGCAAAAGTTTAAAAAGCACATTGAGCAAATAAAAAATTTAGAATAGTATTACAATATTGTGTTAAAGTTGAGGTACGTTGAATAAATTAAAAGTTGATAACGGCACTCTGAGGTTAAAGTTTATGAACCATATGTGTT
Source organism: Eucalyptus cloeziana (assembly GCA_014182715.1). Taxonomy (NCBI): domain Eukaryota; kingdom Viridiplantae; phylum Streptophyta; class Magnoliopsida; order Myrtales; family Myrtaceae; genus Eucalyptus; species Eucalyptus cloeziana. The sequence goes on from CM024643.1 coordinate 5,434,232, forward strand.
ATTTTCCCTTTATAATTAATTGATTGGATTGGTTGGGTCTAGAAGGAAGATGCCATGAATCTAGAGTCAAGGCATAAAGTTACGAGGCTAGCTAATAGTTTTTTAGCAGAACTCAATCAGGATAAAAAAGATTATGTCTTTTTGTGCAACACGAATAACGTCTTTTTGGAAATTTAGTGCAGGGAATGTTGTTAATGGTGAGATGCAATTAGAAATATTTGTTCATTGTGTTTGCTTCAGAATGAAAGACTCCCATCTTTCGCTTTGTCTTGTGTTTACCATGATTCTCCCTCATTGAAATACGAATGTGAAGTCGAATCTTAAATTTATAAATTGGGAATTGAGGATCTAATCATAAACCTAGATGGAATGCTAAACTCAAAGTTATTTTCCTAATATAAATAAAATACGTGAATCCCATTGCCAAATATTTTGAATAAGATCCGTTATTCAAGCAAAAATATCTCAATTTGAATTACATGCAATGGTTCCATGTTCGGCATGTTATCTTTTTCGAACAAGTATTGTAGTTAAACTTGAAAAGAAGGTTTATGGGCACAATCATTTTAAACTTATAAAAAGAATTATTATTATTTTTACAAATTTTTAGGTACTAGATAGTGTATACAAGTTAATTTTCAAGCGGAAAGAAAAGAAGACTCTAATCAAAAGGCATTCCAACCAGTCTTTTGAAATTAGCATTCTGTTTATTTCACAAAAAATAAATAATTTATAAAAAACGATCACTTGTATCAAGTATAGAAAAGAATAAATGAAATATATTCTTATTGTCCACAAAAATATTAAAACATAATATTTTATTAATAATGAAGATATTTTTATTGATTAATTATTTCAATCAATATAAATAATTATTATTATGAAAATATTTTCTACAAAATAAATGGAGCGAATGGAAACTGGAAAGAAGGAGAAGTAAATGGAAAATTGGGAAGAAAGTAAAAGAAGACAAACGGCATAAATTATTATTAAACCCGAGAAGAAAGCAGAGAAAGTGGCCAAGAATCTGGAAAGAGCCCCACTTTGCGAACGTTTGCGAACGATGCAGGATCCTCGGTCAGCCTTTGTGGGGCCCCCAAAGCTCAATCAGGAACTCCGGAATAACCGCTCGGATTCCAACCGGCCTATCGCGCCCCGCCACGTCAGGGGGCATCCAAACCAACCACCCCCCCACTCACTGAATAGGGTTCCCTCTGCAACCACCCCCCCGTGACCCTCGAGCAAAAGGACCAAAAAGACCCCCCGTCGATGCGCGACGGGTCAGAGGCGCCGTACACCTGCGGCGCTCCTGAGGCGTCCACGTGGCGGCAGCAGGGTGGTCCACAATCCCGCGGCGGCATCATATCATCATCATCGGCAGCTGGTCCATACGAACGCGAATCGATGGACTGAACTTGCCTCGCTCCTCTCTCCTTCACATGCGCTGGGGCCAACGGGACAATTTCCCGGCGCGACCGTTTGCCTGACGGGCCATGGCACGTATGGAGAGGGGTTCCGTTTTGCATACGACCATGACAGGGTTCAGAATGGTTTGACGTGTTTGAAACCAAAAAAAAAAAAAAAAAAAGAAAGGCTTTTTTTTTTTTGGGATGACTTATAAATGACATATGTTAGAAAGAATAATAGGTAAAGTAAAGAAAGATTTGAGAATAAGAGAAGCAATGGAGGAACATCATAATCGGTCAAATATACTCTCCCGCAACTTGATTACTGGGTTTGAATGCACTTTTATGTGTTTGCGTTTGATAATTTATATTTTCAGGTTAGAAAGTTATTAAATGGTATCAAAGCTAGGTCTCTGGATCCTTCATGCCCAATATTTTCACCAGCCATCGCCAAGGCTTAGCTACCACTGGAGTGAAATAGGAAAAGAAAAAAAAAGAAATTTTTACAAAAAAAAGATCACAAAAATCGTATTTGTGTCAATGCCAATCATGTTATGTAGGATAGTTGACGTCGTTTGGACTAGTGCATGAATGATCAAAATTGATTAGAATGATTGTATTGACAAATTGTCAAAAGTTCATAGTTAAATTGATTAAATTAAAAGCTTAGGATTAGATTGGTAGCTATACAATAAATTGAATACTTTTCGAATGCTTTTCCTTTTCTTTTTTTCGACTTAAAATGCTAAATATGTAGAGAGACATGTTTAAATGGACATGATATGTTAGTGTTTAATATGTTCAATAATTATATAAATTGCACTGTATTAGACTGATGTGTTGAGAAAATTCGACACGTATATTAAATGTATCGAATTTTTAGATTTGTTGAACTTGTGCTTAGTGCTTGTTTGTGCATGCCTACAAACGCAACCATACTTTTTTCTTGACACCTGGAGATGAAGAAATATTTTAATTTTAAAATTACAAAACATATGAATCTATTTTTTTAAAGTGATGTTAACTTACTTGCCAATATGCACTAAATTTTTTTAGATTTTATTCCCATCAAACAAAAGTTAGCCATAAATTTGGAATAAAGCACTTCTGAAAAACTCCAATTGAACTGACCAGGGATGGACTAGCCGCAAAAATGTGTGATTGCATGTAAAGACTACGGCTCAAAGTGGTCATCCGTATATTCATATTTGATGTAAATAAAGTATCTCTCTGTCTAAACGTGTAATTGCACTACGGCTCAAAGTGGTCATTCATGTTTAATGCAGATAGAATAAAATAACTCTCTCTCTCTCTCTCTCTCTCTCTCTCTCTATATATATATATATATATATATATATATATATATATCAAGATCTGTCCTAAGGGCACGTAATTGTCATGATGAATGAGAAGTTCTATACGTAATGATCATTGCTGACTATAACATGGCTTCCTAAGTTGCATCTTTCCTCGAATGTGGACGCGATTACAAATAATTTATCCATCGTTGGGTTTCGTCATAAGAATTTATAGACGTGTGCGAGTCTACATTCCAAAAGATTAGAGTCTTGTAAGCGATAGTGACATCATATGTTGGTTTTCTGACCCAACAAGTTTATAGTTTCTTAAACCGCCCTTGATTTGATGAAAAGACCTTTCTAATGGAGCACAATTGAATAAATTATCACTATTATAAAAGATCTTCATCATGTGACTTACTACTAAGTTATTATAACCATTTTCATTATTCTTACAAAGAGGTGACGATCACGTGTCTAGCGATCAGTTGAGTCTGTTTAAGCCCTGAAATATAAATATAGTTGGATCTGGACAAAGTTTCCACTTCTCGAGCCTGTTCCTTCCAATTGTACTTTGTGCTTGCCCATGCTCAAACAATTTTATTTAAAAGACATTCATGCATTTGCAACTCAACTTGGATAAAAGTCTTCCAAATTCAATGTAAGCTCGTCCGTCTATTAATCAGGCTTTTCCGAAATCAGTTACCATTTATTTTGTAGTATTGCAGTTGCTTACTTAAAAAACTAGCCAGATAAAACGTGAATCCTTTATCCTGTATCCTAACAAATTTCAGTCATTCTTTTAGTAATGAAAATTAAGGTGTCATTGACGATTGTTTTTTGTTCAAAGTACTATTCCAAATCGGCGGGCCGCTATCCATGGAGATTAGCCGAAAGTCAGGTAAAAAAACAATCATAATCCAACGGCTTTTGTCGTCTGAAAGGACATAAAAGACTTGTTTGTTTTTTTTTTTTTTTTTTTTTGGTCGGTAGACGTAAAAGACCTTACATGGAGTAGATTCGGTCAGTTGAAAGAATCTTGAGGAGTCCAAAACACAATTTTAAGTTAATGTGGCCAATGATTAGATGTTTTAGAAAAGGCAATAAAGAAAGAGGAAAGGCAATAATACAACGAATCAACGTGGACCTTTTTCATTTTAGAAAAATGAGTAATAACACAAATAATCCTTAAATTATGGTCCAATGTATAATATAATCTTTAAAATTTTAGTTTTTTTAATGTGGTCAATAAATTTTAACTCAATATATACTATTGTTCTTAAACTTTTAACTTGTTTAATGTGATCTCTAAGCTTTTTAGTATATGTTTAATATAGTTTCTAAACTATATGAAAATATTTAATATTTTTCTTTAATTAATTCTAGTTTATGGATATCATCGAATATTTTCATATAATCCATAGATTAAATTGAACATTTACTAAAAGTTTAGAGATTATATTGAATAAATTAAAAATTCGGGACGATATTACACATGGAGTCAAAGTTCATGGATCATATTTAATAAATTAAAAGTTTATGAACTATATGCATATTGAATCAACATTTATGAGTCATTTGTGTCGATTTCTATAAAAAAGAATAAAGGAGATAGCGTGCGAAGACGCTATTGGATCTTATGATTGCAAGAGTCAACAAGTCAACAAAGTTTCAAAATTTGTTTGCGGGTGAAAGAGGAACATTTACTTAGTCCAGCAGCTACTTAGTCCATGCACATGCTTAGCAAGCCTACACATGGGCGGTCTTTCATTTGTCGGATTCATGCGTATATTCGGGAAGCTTTTTTGTTGACTTTCTGGGCTCCATTGATTGAATTTGTCAAAGACGTGTATGACTCACGAGTCAGCTTGGCGCTTCTAGATTGGCAATGGGGCCCTTGCTCGGTTTACTGGTGAGACATAGTACACCATGAAATTTTCTACACTAGAGTCGTTGATTATGTGACCACGAGCATGATCATAAGATTATAAGACATTATTCAGGTGGACCTTATCTCAACTCGGGGTATTTATCTTTGTCTTCAAGTGTAATGTGCATCCTTTTCATCTTTGCCATGCATAGTGAACAGTTATAAGAGTTACAATTCGAGCTAGCATTCCGCGATATGATTTTCTTCTATTCTATGTGAGTTCTTCCAATACAATTATAATCGAGTTTAGTAGAGTTTCTGTCAAGGAGCTTTAGAATATTTTAGTCCTCCATTTTAAGAGTATTTATCCTTGGGGAGAGAAAATAGTGAAATCCCACTAACAAGAGGTCATCCATTCAATTCCTATCAACTACACATAGAATTGCTCTGGGTTAGAGAAATCTATAGCTTCCTGAGCTAAACCTAACCTATTCATATGATTTACAAAGTGTTTCATGGGCCTACAGATTAATTGGACTTCTATGTCTGGACTCCTAAATTATGAATAAAAGAGAAAATGAGAGGCCAAAGGAACATAACTTGTCACATAACACGACAATTGTAATTTTCAAAAAAGCTAACCAAACAGCGACATGATTCGAATATCCAAATATTAAAGGGAAGAAAAAGAGAAGGAAAACCTTTTGAAGAAAGTTCCTTTGAAAGTGGTCAAAAATTTGCAAAAGGAGGTCGCCTCCCACCAGCCTCGGCAACGTCGAGACCCCATGAAATTTAATTTCAGGTTCAACGTGCATTGCATGGAGAGAGGATTTGAGAAAAGGAACAGAACCCATTACATAATGCGACAATTGCAATTTTCAGAAAGCTAGTCAAATGAGTCACATGATTTGAATATTCAAATATTAAAGGGAAGAAAAAAAGGAAAAACCTTTGAAGAAAGTTTCTTTGAAAGTGGCCTTTGCGAAAGGAGAGTCACCTCACCGGCCTCGGCAACGTAGATACCCCATGAAATTTCATTTCCGGTGCAATGTGCATTGCATGGAGAGAGCATTTGAGAAAAAGGACGGAGGATGTTTCGGTAACTTTGCCTTAAAATGAAAGACGCAAGCCTTCGTGGATCGTTCCGCGACCGAATGGAACCGTCCTGGCAACAACTCGGCGGTGTGAACATAAGAAAAGTAGAAATGATTGTAGTGCACGTAAACGAACATGAATGGAAATTGACATGATACAATGCATGCCTAGATGTCGGCCGACGCCCGTTCTGACAGTCTGCAACCGTAAGTGGCGGGCCTAAAAGTACTACTTAAGAGAAAAAATTATAATAATATATTCAAATCGATATAAGTAATTGTCCCTACACATTCACTCAATTAAATAGTCACTCGATATTTTTTAATGAAAAATGATTCTTCAACCTGAATGTTACTTTAAATTAGCTTTTTGGCGAATTATTGTAGATTAATTGCGCCTTGACTGAAGTCATCTTTATCGAGGGGGTCCAAATTGATCATTCTTGATGAAGTCGGGAAATTAACAAAAAATTCTGCCAGGTTTTTGGTCAGGTCAGGATTCATCGTCCATGTATGAAAGATATTTGTTCGTAGCATGACTAATTTTATTCAATGAACTTGAGTCTCACCATTTTGTTGGAATTTATCTTTACGATGAAATATCTTTAATCAAAAGTCGTTTTCCAATTTTTTGGAGGATATATGTACTGAAAGTCTTAAAACTTATTATGAAAGTACAATCGAGTTCTAATATTTTCAAAAAATATAATCAAATCCTAACATTTGTCAAATTGGTCTAATCAAGTGCTTCCATTAATTATATATTTTAAAAATTTTAGAATTCAATTGCATTTTTGTTACAAGTTTTAGGAATTGAATGCATTTTTTGAAAATTTTAGGATTTGATTGTACTTTTGTGATAAGTTTTATGATTTGATTGTATATTTTGAAAGTATTATGGCTCAATTATACTTTTTATGACAAATTTTATGATTTCCAAAGCACCCATCCCCCCCCTCCCCCCACCTTTTTTTTTTTTAATATGAAGAGATAGTTTTGTAGTGATTCTAGATAGGAAATATCACCAAAGCACAAGGAAAACCAATCGAGATACTTTAATGGAATTTAATCAATATCATAGTACCGCTTTGCCAGAGTTTAATTGATGACGAAATGATATAACAACATGATACAACACTAGAATTCAATGGATGACGAAGATTTGAAAGTTACAAATAAGATAATACACCAGAATTTAATCAACGATCGGATATCTAGAAACTACAACTACAATATAGAAATTAAAAGATAACAGGTTTTTTTTGTTTGTTTGGGAGAGCTTACACAGATAGTACAACGTGGCTATCTAAAACCTACAATTAACGGTTATAAACAGAGGGTACACACATGGGTTATAGATGGAGGTTACAAATCGTTGCTTAAAGAAAAAAATTCCTAATAACGGTAACAAGAAGTTGCATTATTCACTAACTCATATTATCTAGAATGCTTATCTACAATAAGTTAAAACAATCCTAAGATAGGGCAATAAAATATAATCACCCATTGGTTATCCTCGTGTTGGTTGCTCACTGTCTATATCGATGACTCCATCAATCCACTTTAAGATTCTCACTAACAATTTCAACTTGTGTTTCGTCAATGACTTCATGGTGAGTTGTTGATTCTCGTCAAATTATCGATAATTCTATTCATAAATGACCAAACTCTGCTATCATTAGTTAAGTCATCATATGTTGATAATAAAAAAAAAGTTGGTCATTTTTTTGATGTAAACAAATGCCCCTTGTCAAATTTTATCTTGGTCAGATTCATCGTATGTCTCATATTTTTCCATGAAAGCCCACGTTTTGTATAAAGTCTTCATGTGACCCTTTATCTTTGTCAAGTGGTTGCTCATACTTAGATACTCGTTACTAATTGGAAAAAAAAATCAACAATTTTTGGCCTTCGAATCTTTCTCTAAGATTGAATTTCAATCCATTGATTGTGATTTTTTCTTAGAATGAAGTGAAGCATATATATCTAGCTCTCTTGAACCAAGTAACAAACTGATTGACCGACTTATTGTCATATTAAGTTTGGCTAATTAGTAATCAATACCTCATGTATTGTTCTATAAAATTGAGAATGGACTTGTCTTTCCATCTCACCCCAAGTATGAATTGAATTTGGAGATAAATTTGTATACCAAGTAAAAGTAGTTCATGATAAAAGACAAGGGAACAACCTAAGTTTTTTCAAAAATTCATTTATTCCTACCTCTCTACATTGGGCAACAAATTAACCAATTGTGTTCAACGATTGATTGGTCATCTTCACCGGTATAAACAACTAATTAGGAGTTTGAAACCCCAAGGATAAGGATCATTATTGACCAGTAGGATGGCTTTCCATAAAAAGGCCTGATAACCCCACTATTGGCATCTATTTGTTATATCACCATTTTAGCCACTTGATCTGGACTCATGAGTCGTTACACCTGATCTTCCTGCTGCTCCACAGGTTCAGGATAGATAGGTCGATAGGCTTGATTTTCCTACTCCTGGGATCAGGATTCAGAGGTCGATCCTGATTCTGATTGTTGACGATAGGGTTAATTGGCACATTTAGCCTTTTTTGGTAAATTTTCTGCTTGGAGGTATTGCATCATAAAAGCCCTCACATTATCCCCATTTGGAATTGGCCCAAAAAGGTCCATTTCGTGGAATATTTTGATTTGGCATATTATTATTGACAAGATTGATCTGGGCTGGATTATCTTGGTCATTTGCATTGACCAAATTAATTTGGTTAGGATTTTTTAGACCTTTGTAAAATAATTGTTGGTGGTGAGATCACTTGGCCTAAATTATTTCCATTCTTAACTAACAGCTGGAGGAATATACTTGGAAGTTGTCATGTTAAGTTGGATCGATATGGACTAATTGGATGTCTTGAGCATTGAGAGGTCTAAATTATTTCCATTGTTGATCACGTTAACGACCATTTCAGCTTGATTACATTAACGAGATGTCTCATCACAGTTGTCATCTTATTTTGCTATTCCTCAAGTAACTCTTCATGGTAACCGCAAAGTGAGGTTTGGGGCTAACTCTCTTGATTGTTCTTTCACAAGGTGTCGTGGAATGTCAGCATACCCGCACCTTGGCTTGTCTCTACTACTACAGAAGTGGTTGGGGTCACGGACTAGTGACCCTTTCACTGGAGTTGTTGCTCGTGTGATTAGGCTCTGGATGATTTCTTGTTCTTAGCATTGTTATTTTCTCAAAATAAACCAGAAGTGGTCCGCTCCGTGTGTCATATAGATGTTTCACTGGAATTTGTGCCAATGACAAAATATCTTTCACCAAAAAATTGTTTTTGGTTTTTTATAAGAGGTCATAGGGCCTGTGGTGATTCCAGAAAGGAGATATCACTAAAGCACAAGGAAATCGATAGAGATATTTTAATGAATTTAATCAATGTCAAAGTACATCACTTTGCCAAGAATTTAATTGACGACAAAACAAGATACAATATTAGAATTTAATTGATGATGAAGATTTGAAAGCTAAAACTATGATAACACGTCGAATTAAATTGCACAAGATATCTGAAACTACAACCTACGGTACAATAATTGAATAATAATTGAAAGATAATAGGTTTTGTTTATTTGTTTGGGGGAGCTTATAGATATTATGTTGTGGCTATTTGAAACCTACAATCAATGATTAAAAATGGAGATTAAAAAAGTTTTTTGAAAATGAAATAACTTTACTAATGGTGGTTACAAGAAATTACATTATCCACTACCTCCTATTATCAAGAACACTTACCTATACAAAGTTACAACAATCCTAAAATAACGCCAATGAAAATAACCACTTATTAGTGTGTCGATCGCTCGCTATTGATATCGATGATTCCGTCAAATTACTTCAAGATTCTTGCCAATAACTTCACATTGTGTGTTCTCAATGACTTCATTGGGGAGTTATCTTTTCTCTTCAAATTACTGATAATTTTGTTCATAAATGACCAAACTGCTCTTAATGATAATAGGTTAATACCCTGAAAAACCTCAAACTAATACACCTATGATAAATTTACCCAAAACTAATTTTTTGACCACTAAAAACCTAAACTGATACACTTTTTGTAACAAATTTACCCTTTGTTAGCTTCTATTAAATTTTAAATCAAATTATTAAATTGAATGTCACGTGACAGTTACTAGTATGCCAATTTAACATGGGGTATATTTTGTTACAAATGTATCGGTTTGGGATTTTTGGTGGTCGAATAAATTAGTTTGGGGTAAATTTGTCATAAATATATACGGTTTAGGGTTTTTTTTTTTTATAGTTAGTCGGGTAAAATTTGTCATAGATATATACCGGTGTGAGGTTTTTCATGGTAAAAAAAATAATTTAGGGTAAATTTGTTACACGTGTACCAAGTTTGGGGTTTTTAGGGTATTAACCCTTGATAATAACTAAAAGTTGGTCAATTTTGGTGTAAACACTCATTATTATTCTACTTTTATGCTATTTACCAATGCCATTCTTCAAGTTAAACTTCTTTTTTTTTTTGGTCAAGCTGTACTAATTAAGTCAACTTTTGCGCACTAAACTTTAACTACTTTCTTGACTGAGTCGAGATTAATCATACATGACCCAATTAGGAATTGACAGAATGGTGTCAATCTTTTTTTCTTTTCGTTAAGTCAATATCAATAGCTCCCGTCTAAATTAGACTTGTAAAGGGGTTGTTCCCTAGAAGCATGACACATTACTCGTATGGCGGAAAATTTAACTGTGTTTGTTTATTTCGGGAAAAATAAATAATTTTGACAAATTATGATTGGCATAGTGAGAAAAAATTAGTCGGGCAAACTTTTATCACCAATAACAATTAATGTCTATTTATATAAAATTGCTAACTTTTGGTTGTTATTGACAAGTGATAAATATAGTCATTGTGAGCATAGTTTGGTGAATAATATAAGTCATTGATGAAAAGAACAATTGATAATAACTTGATGAGTAGCAATATTTTCGGATATTTAAGCTTTTTAAGATACATGTTGACAACTTGAAGAGCATTGACAACAAACATCAATCACAATCAAGGGTATTATCAACAACCGTCGTCAGTTATCTAGGATGAAGTCATTTTGTCGACATTGACGTGTAACTACCTAGTAGTGATATCATTTGAGCTTCTTGTAGATAAGTGTCATTATAACTTCTTGTAACCACATATATAGGATTAGGAAGTTATTCATTTATATGGTTAGTAATCACTTGGAGATGGAAGTCATGGTGACGTGAAAATATGGAACTGAAAGCTCTAAAGGGTGAATGCATCGCTAAAATTGCTGAAGAACTACTTATAGGCAGTTTATATTGCAAACACTATTAATACTAGTGTTTGTATATAATGGAGGGCCCTAACCACACGCAAGCAAACAAATCTTTACAATTCTTGCATCGTAGTCATAGCTGTAATTCTCAAATACCTTGTTGTCAATTAAATTTTGGTGTGTATCTTTGCTGTAGTTTTTGGGTGCTTAAGTAGTCAATTTAAATCCATTGAAGTATATCTACTAGTTTCCTTGTGTACCTGTATATTACTAGTCTAGAGTCAACACAAAATCTGTCTTCTTTTAACAACTGAGAATGACTTTCGGTGAAAGGTATTTCATCATCAAGGCAAATTTTGGTGAAACATCTTTTTGGCACTTGATGGGAATAGTGTGGTTGATTTAAGGAAGTACAATGTCGAGGCAGATCATGTAGAGCCTAATCACCTTTCATGTAACAGCCCTAGATGAAGGGGTTACTCAATTTGAGATTTTCAACTTCTCTGGCAACAATTGACACAAGCCAAAGGCGGGAATGTCAACACCTTACAAAAAGAACAGGTGATGGAATTGGCATCAAATCCTACTTTAGTGACCACCATGAAAGAGGCTATTTAAGGAGCAACAAAGTGAGATGGCAAATCAATTAGTGAGACATCTCTCGTGTGATCAAGCTGATAGTGACAACACAATCAACAATGTCATCAAAAGGGCCCGAGACATCCAAGCAATTCATATTGATCCAACCAAAACACGGTAGTTTTCGCGTATTTTGTTTAAACTATTAGTCAATAAAACGGTGGAAATAACTTAGACTAAGCAATTCCACCATCGGTGAGGACACATTACAAAGGCATGAAATCCTGACTAAATAATTTAGTCAATGGAAATGACCAAGTTAATTCTAGTCCGGATTAATCCCATCGATAATAGGCTTAATTTGCTAGTTAATCATAATGTCAACAACTAGAACCTAGATAATGACCCCAGGGCAAAAAGGTCATGCTTATCTACCAATCTACCTTTAACTTAGAGAGGGCAAGAAGGTCAGCTCAATCGGTTTCCAGATAGTTAGCAAATGGTAGATATAGTTGCACAACAAATAGCTGCATAGAAGAATTGTTAGACTGCTGTATAGAAAGCCACATCTCAATTGGGTTAATGACATACCATAACCAAGAGGATTTAAAACTCCTGATTTTTTCCATATATTGGCAAAAGAAAACCAATTGAATGTTGAACACATTGGTTGATTTATTGCCCAATGTGGAGAGGCAAGAACAAACAAATTCCCAAGACTTAATTTGTTCTTTTGTCTTTATCAAAAACTGCTTTTAGCTGATATACAAATTTGTATCCTAATTCAATCCATACTTGGGCTGAGATGGAAATGTAATTCCATTCCCAATATTAAAGAAACGATACTTAAGGTATTGATTACTAATTTGGCCAAAAAATTTATTAAAAAGATAACGAGTTGGCCGATCAATTTGTTGTTTGATTTGAGAGTGCTAGAAATAGATGCCTTATTTCACTCTTAGAGAAAGAATTCACAAATTTGGCTTTTAATGGATTTAAAATTCAATTTTAGAGAAAAATCAGAAGGTCAAAATTTTGTCGATTTATTCTAATTGGTAGCAAGAGTGTCAAATATGAGCAACTACTTAAAGACAAAGATAAAAGACCAAATTACAAGGCCAAAATTTTGCCAATTTATTCCATTTGGTAACTAGAGTATCTAAGTACAAGCAACTACTTAAAAATAAAGATAGAGAGTCACATGAAGACTTTGCACAAAACATTCCTTTCATGATATAATATTAGTCAAATGATGAATTTGAACAAGATAAAATTTGGTAAGGGAAAAATCAAATTTGCAATGACAAGAGGGCACATGATGACTTATGATTATCTAATTTTAAACAAATCCAATGATTGATGAATTATTCAATTCTTTTAAAAGGGCATTTGTTTATGCAAAAAATGACCAACTTTTGGTTTTATGGACAAGTGATAAACTTAATAGATGAGAGCAGAGTTTGGTAAACAACAAAGTCATTGATGAAAAGAACAATCGACAACTTGATGAGTAGCAATGTTTTGGGATATCTAAGCTCTTTTAGATAAATGTCAAAAACTTGAAGGCATCAACAATCGGGGGAAGTATCACAACAAACATTAGATATCTAGGATGAAGTCATTGACATTTGACACCTACATGTAATTGCCTAATAGCGATATTCTCGAATATTTGAGCTTCTTGTGGATAAGTGTTGTTGTAACTTCTTATAATCGTAGATAGGATTAGGAAGTTATTCATTAAAATGAAGTTAGTAAATACCTAGAGATGAGAAGTTATGGCCATGTGAAGATATGAAACTGAAAGCATTGGAGATATGAAAGGCTTGGTTAAAATTACTAAAGAACAATAGCAGTTTGTTGTGAACACTATAAGTACTAGTGTTTGTGTACTACAGAAGGCTGCACCACACACAAACAAACAAATCTTGTTATGTTTCAATTCTTTTATTGTAGCCATCACTATAGTTCTTAGATACTTCATCGTTGATTAAATTCTAATGTATATGTTAGCTATAATTTCCATATACTTCATTGTCGATTAAATTCCGTTGAAGTATCGTGAGTGTTTTCCCTATCCTATCATTCGCCACGAAACTCATCTCCTTTAATAAGAACCAAATAATGACTTTTGGTGACAGCATCTGTTGTCGAGGCAAATTCTGATGGAACAATATTTACACATTTTTGTTTATGATTAAAAATATTTTCATTCAGCAGGCTGTGTAGAAGATATAAACGTTCATGTTTTGAAAATCTTTTTTTTTTTTTTTTTTTAGCTCGTTGAATTTTTTTGTGTGCGGAATAATCGGATCCGTCAATGAATGAGATGGAAATGAAAGCGAGGCTGATGGCCCATCGTATCACGGAGCACTTCTTTTTTTGTCTTCGTTGTCGAATCATTCATGTTCATCATTATGTGGAGTTTTCCGGGTACACGAGGCGGGTTGCCGGGAGACCAATCTCGGTCAGGGTGTCCGCATTTCCACGGCATGATATTCTCCCTCTTCATTCCCTGGACAAAGTCCGAATCCAATGATGAGGGTAAGCATTTGCGGATCCTGCGGATCTTTTGGGTATAAAGATGAGGTAAGAACGCAGGTCGCCCGTCCAAATCTCCATTATTCTCTCTCTCTCTCTCTCTCTCTCTCTCTCTCTCGCTCTCGTTTTCTTGCGACGAATTGAAGGCCAGATTACCCTGTTCGATGTTTTTGACCGCTTAGCCTTCACTTGTAGTATTATGCTAAAATATGATTTTGTCTCGGTTTCGCTCTTAACTACCCTTGCATAAGATAGCCAGAAAGCATTAATTATTATGTTCGAGACTACACCAAGTTGTCCTCTTTTGTTTTCATTCATGACCGGCTACCTCTGCTTATGTAGTAACATCCTAACTCCATTTGTTGTTGCTATGTAACCCCCGTCGACTGCTTTTTTTAAGTGACCCTCGATAGTTTTTCTGTTGACGTTTTACAAAGCCAGCATTGCAATTGCGCGTAGCGTTCAACTCAGTATATGTGTAATCAGGAGGTTATATTTGACGATGTGTTTGGCCTTACTTTTCAAATGATTTAGAAAAGAGACACATACACTTACTTGAGGGAAGAATAATCACCATTAACTTCTTTGTCAAAACAAGCTTGGAGCTAATTTGTTTATGCTTGAAAGTAAAGCCTTTTCACTTCCCTACCAAAATTTAAGGATGCATTTGTTTAAGAGAAAGTGTTTTTTTTTTGGAATTAGTTTTCGAATTTTGACCTATTTGGTTCACTGAAAATGATTAGTAAACCAAAAATTTTCTGGTCAAGGAAAATATTCATGGATAAAATTATGAAAGTGAATTTCTAAATTTAAAGAACACGATGAAAACACCTTCCACAATAGCTCCTCTTGAATTTTTTTAATATATTATATTTTTATTTCTTTTCCTTCTTCCTCCTTCGCTGGCTGCAAGGCCTGGTGACAATAGCAATTGGCCATAGGCTCGCCAGCACCCATTATTCCCCTCTCCCTTCGAAACTTGGATCACGCTTTGGCCTCACCCTTAGCAACTGCTTCCTACTTGCCTCCTCTTTGATTCTCAATGAATTGCAGAGATAGGTATCGGGCTTGAGAGGAGAGAGAGACGTTCAAAATCAACATTGCTGGGCACCGATCACGGGACCGGCAACACCGATAGAGCAACGGTGATTTCAACGAAGAAGTAGAGACGGAGGAAGCTGTGGAACACGAGGCTGAAGAGGAGCGAACAACGGTTTCTCAAGAGAGAGTCGCACAAAGCATTTAGATGGTTAATTTTCGGTCTAATAGGGCGAGAAAAGGAGAATGTGAACCCATCTTGCTATGGGCGAGTTGGTTTGGGCATTTCCCTCTCTAATTGCGGAAGGGAGAGTTTGAGTCATCGTGTGCGCATTAGCGCGACTTAGCGGAGTCTTTGTGGGAGGTGAGTCCTGCACCGAGTGCTCTACGGGGTTTACGCCAAGCGCTCGCTGTGAGGTGGTTCCTCCAGTCTAAAAAGAAAAAGAAAAAAAAAAAAGAAGGAGAATGCGAATCTATCGTTGGAAATCAACAAGATGCGAGGTTTTGTGGAGGTGGCCCAGAGGAAGGAGGAGGGAAGAGGAGGCCGTTGGTATTCTTTGTTGAAGGAGGTGGAAAGGAAGAAGGAAAAAAGGGGAAAGAAAAGAAGAAGAAGGGTTAATACTGAAACCACAAACTAGTACACGTATGACAAATTTACCTCAAACTATTTTTTTTTTTTTTTTTTGTGACCATGGAACTGCCTCATAGCCGACAGCGCTTTAGTGTAAATCACGGGGCGCTAGCGCGGGGACTCACCTCCCATGGCACCCTACTTAAGTCGCATGATTGGAGCGAAGCTGGGATTCAAACCCTGCCCGGGGGAAGGGCGTTGGAAGCCCGAACCATTCCTTGCCCAGGGTGGGTTACCCCAAACTATCTTTTTTTTTATCACAAAAACCCCAAATTGATATACTCGTGACAAATTTACTCTAATTGATCATAAAAAAATCCCAACTAGTATGCTTGTAACAAATTCACCCCACTAATTTATTCGACCACCAAAAACCCTAAATTTGTAAATTTGTAACAAATATACCCTCCGTTAAATTGGATTATTACCACAAAAATTAACTATGACAAATTGAGAGTAAAATATCAATTAGTCTGTACGTCAATATCGCGTATTATTTAACTTAGTAATTTGATAGTAAAATTTAATGGGAAACCAATGGAGAAATTAAATTTGTCACAAGTATACAGTTTAGGGTAAATTTGTCAAAAGTGAACAAGTTTGGGATTTTCAAAGCATTAATCCAAAAAATAAAGGAAAAACAAAAAAAAAGATAAGAAATAAGAAATTATCTAAAAAATCAATTTTTTTTTTAATGAGATAAATTCATGAGATGGTGATGATATTCCAAATGAGATTCAAATATCGAAAATGTTTCGATTCGCATATCACCAAACAAAGGAAGACTAACCATTTCCTGAAAAATGATTTCTTGGAAAGTATTTTCCTTCATCATAAAGTTTTCCCCAACCAAGATATGATTACAATGACAAAAAATTGTTAGAAAACTAAATTTAAATTTACATATTAACATTTCATTGTTGCAAAAAGTTTCATGAGTCTCTCGATCTTAAAAAAAATTAAAGTGCACGCTCAACAAGATTTTTTTTGGTCGAAAAAAAAAAGCAGTGGTATTCATTAAACGTGATATTACAACCTAAAGATAAAGCATCGGCATAAACTATATCCAAGCAAAATGTACAGGGAAATAGATTCGAGTTTTAGGCCGGAAGCATGGAGATGGGCCTTTTGCAGCCAGTTAGCGGCTAGGTTTGCTCCCCTTCTGCAGTGGAGCATCGTTAGGTTAGGCGAGAAACCAAAAAGGACGCTTCATCGAGCATTGATCAAGCTCCACGGTGGCGATCGCAAACCCTTCATGATTTCCACAAGATGAAGACGATCCAAGATTCGACTTCCCAGTTGGTGTCATGGAGGCCTTGGCTGAGGAGATATCGAAGTGAAGAGATGAGGGCGTGACACTGTTTCAAGGTTGAGCTCATAGGGACGCGACTCGAATGCGGAATCGGTAAGTCTCCCTTTGTGATCTCTATAAAGATAGGCGATGGATCCAGCGGTGTTACCCGGCTGAGCTTCCATCGATGTGCATTTCGGGGGTACCCAAGTTAGGAGGTCGCCGGAAGTGTGTTGGATCAATGGTTGAAGCACAGATCCGAACTAAGATGCAAGGGAGTAGATGGGTGTGATTTTAGTTGAGTGACGGTCCGTATTGCGGGGCGGGAACCGACTTCCGGTTGCGAGAAAGATAAAATCATTTCGCATAAGCCAAAATCTGCCAAAGGGTGTTCGCAACCGGCTCTAAACTAGGTAAGTGCCGGTATGTCCCAGCCTTTTACGTGAGCCAAGAATTGAAGCGGTTGTTGGTAAGTAGAAACACCGGTATATTAATCTGAGGTTAGATCAAAATAGAGATACGTCCATGGACAATGGAAAAATATATGTTCTGATTCGGGAACTTCTGGGGACACAGAGTGCGAAAGGTCGGGGATGATATGTCGTTGCAATAGATTCGATTTGTGAATGCAAGGGCATTATGGCAAGCTGACCATAGAAAAAGTTTATTTTTGGTTATGTCTTCATTGCCCAGATTCTTTTCCATAATGTTGTAGCGATATTTGTAGACGTTGATGCTCTATTACTCGGTAATGTTGCACAGTCATGACAGCATATCAGTTGCTACGTATAGTATGTTTGTCCATTTGTTGTGGCAGAAGCCAAATAGGACTTTTTCTTGCTTTGCTTGAGGCTAGGGGTTTACCGAGGTATAGAGAAATTTCAGTAGCTGGCATATGATCGTCAAAGAAACGTTGGATCATATTTTGGTTCAGTTGTGGTGGATGGGATCAATAAGGTCTGCCACTACAGAACGAGGTTCTTCTCAAGCTTTAGGACTACATAGCAGAACTGCCCATTGGTAACCACCTATCTCCTTGGATTATGATATTATTGCCATTTCCACGGACCATGAACATATGGTAGAATAGCATCTCTTCCCATAAGCATGCTGCCATCCCCATGATGGCGAGATCCCCTAGCAACACACATGAAATCCGTCAGTGAAAATATAAGCCTTTAAATAACTGACTCCATAAGCGTGAGGCTATTGTAATAACAAACGCCAAGCCTATTTTCCAAGCATGGCTCTATTAAATGCAATTAGGTCACCATTCTCTCCATTTTCTTTTCTGTTTTCAGAATCTCCCATCTTAACTAGTGGATACCCGACTCTATTCTGATAATTTCTCCACCAAAATCTAGCAATTCTTGATTCAATAGTTTTGCAAATAGAAAGAGGCAACTTGAATATAGACATGGCATAATGTGGAATGGATTGAACAACAAATTTGATGAGAATCTCCTTACCCCCCTTAGAAATAAATTTCTCTTTCCATCCCTCCAATTTAGCATTAACTCTTGCAAGTATCCAGGAAACATCTCCCTTTTAAAAACACCCCCGAGTCAAGGTATGCCTCGTATTTCCACGAGCTTGGTAGGATAGGCGTCCTAAGTTCCAGACATATTCTGCTGAAGAGCTAGGGGCAATTTTATTAGAAAATCATGCACGATTTATTCCGGTTAACAAAGCTGTCGGTAGCCAAACAATAGAGATTCAAAATATTTGCTAGGTTCGACTCTCTTGAATACTACCAGATAGGAAAAAGATTGCATCATCCGCGAAAAAAGAGATGGGATAAGTTAGGACACCATCTATTTAACCGAAGGCCCTCAAATGTGTCCTGCGACTGACTCGAGTAATAAGAGTTGATAAAACATTGGCCAACGGGATAAAAAGTATGGCGATAAGGGATCACATTTGGCGTAGACCATGGGATGGGTAAAAATAAGGCAAGTGCTCCCGTTAAACTTCACACTTGAACATGACCATGGTGATACACTACATAATCCAGTTAACCCATCTTGGATGGAAACCTAGTTATGAAGATAATCGTTAAGAAATCCCATTCAACTCTATCGTATGCCTTTGTCATGTCAGTCTTTAGGATTGCATTAAATCTACAAGTCCTTTTTCTTGATCTAAAATGATGGAGAACTTCTTGCACAATGAGAATATTATCTGAATTTGTCCACCCTTCACAAAAGCCGACTGTTCATTAGAAATCAAGATATTCAGCCAAGGTTTGAGACAGTTGGCAAGTACCTTTGAAATGATTTTGTAAGCAACGTTGCAAAGACTGATGGGACGGTACTGCTCAAGCTTCTCGGGTTGGGTTGTCTTGGGGATCAACATTA